>AWUE01013751.1:0-65630 GCA_001974825.2 Corchorus olitorius | reverse complement strand
CCCATTCCCCTCTGAATTTACAAAATTGACCCAATCTCCCCACTGAAAATATAAAATCAGCCCAATTTCCCCCAATGTCACGAAAAATCCGTTAAACCCAAACAGTATTACTGCTAACTGGCCTGCCCACGTCAGCTTTATTGCTGCCTTGGCATATCCACTTCAGCTTTCGGTGGGCCCCACATATTTTTTAAAAGAAAATTTTCCAAATTTTTAAAATTTTTTTTCTAAATTTTAAAAATGTATTAAAATCAATGAGTTAAAAAAATTTTAATTTTTTTCTAATTTGCAAATTGGGTTTCATTGATTTTTCTAAAATTAAAAAAATGTAGAGTTTTTTCTGTTTTTTAAAAAATATGTGGCAAATTGGGCATTAAACCATTTTATTTTTCGATATATAGTATTGATAATATGATCATTGTAATTTCATTTTATGAATGTTATTTACATTTTTAAAAAAAAGACTATGATTCTAATTAGATACATTATGTTTTATAACAACCTTACTCTTGTGGAAATCATGTTTGTAAGATCATTAATTTGAATTCATTAAAATTGAGTTAGGTATTTTATTTTGAGTGATGATCTCACCAAACTAGATTTATGGGTATATATATATAATATATATATATATATATTATATTATATATATATATATTTGTTGCGCCAAAAATCTCTTGCTAGAGTTTTCGCGGAGAATCCTTTATGACAGCATAAGGGCGTGTCAGTCAATTTGCTGAAATTGACAAAGAGGTTGTAAAAACTGGATCTGGTGCGCGGAGCAGCAGATTAAAAGATCAGAGCGATTGTGGGGCCTGGATCAAAGTCACACCGGAGCATTTAAATCATTGGATCTGTAGCAAGTTATTCTCCATAACTGGGCCTTCCTCTTGCTTTTCTAACTGGATCAGATCTGTGAGATCTGTTCTTGATTAAAATTGAAAGAAAATAACAATTACTTGATTGTTATTTCTAAAAGAGAAACACGTGTACAATGTTTTTGTGTCTGGAAACAAGATTGAAACAAGCAAAAAACACTAAAAGAGTGTTTGAAAGTCCTGAGACATGATCTAAACAAGAAAAATATGATGAACGAGTAAGAACTCGTGATGAACAAAGGGAAAATGGTGCAGAGCCAGAGAGAAAATAAGCATAAGGCTTGGTTTTTTTGCACGGAGCAAGTTTGTGGCTTCAGGAGCTGGTTTTTAGAAGAGTGATTTCTCTGGGAAATGTTTTGAGATGTCGAATCTTTGAGAGATGGTTTTGAGATGTGGAATCTGCCTTGAAGCCTTGGAATGGCCTCCTTTATATAGGGGGCGGCATGGGCCTTGAGATTAATGGGCTTGCCTTGCTGAAAAAGGTGAACTCCTCCTCCTAGGTAGATGACAGCTTCGAGGAAGGTGCAGTGAAGCTTCTTTCTTCTTCTGATTGCTTCCAACTACTGGGGAGAGGGAAAAGTAGATGCTAGAGCGCCACTCTCTTGGATGGAAGATGGAAATATTTCTCCTACGTGGTTGATGAATAATTCTTCCTTCTTCCTATCACACCTCAGCATGCCTTCGTTGCTTCTTTTGTGCTGAAATCAGCTAATTTGACTAAATAGTGGCCTACTGATCAGACCAAAATCATACATCTTTTTATGGTCATTTTCCTATGCTTTTTGGGTATTTGATTCTTGATTATGCCTTATATTGGTTATATTTGTGTTCATAGGTGTTGACAAGAAGAAAAATACAAAATCATCAATTTTGTACCTTTTTGGGACCTTTTTGGATGATTTATGGCACAAGTATTTTCCATGGATGTTTTGGATGAAGATTGGAACTATCAAGATCGTGATTGAAGAGCTTGAAGAGTCAATTTTATGCTTATCAAAGTCATAAAGTTGATTGCTAAGAGTTTTCAAGGCAAAGGAGCAAAGACAAGTTCAAGGCAGGAAGACATGTCCAAGTACCGAGCCATGACACAGCCTACCTTGGTGATCAGGCAAATCACATGGGTCCTCAGACAAACCATGTGGGCACCCAGGTGGAGTCGGGGTCCTTGTCCCGCGCGCGCTCAGCAGCCAGCGTCGACACTTCCATGTCACTTCCTCTTGAAGCCTCTTTAATACTTTCCAGATTTGGCGACAGTTCGGGAAAACAGCCATAACTTTTGATCCAGAACTCCAAATGAGGCGTATCAATATGCGTTGGAAAGCTAACTCCAAGAGCTACAACTTTCATGTTTTGGTCAAAGCCCAGAACTAACGTTTTCATGGACGAAAATGCCCTGAAGTCTGGGGACAGAATCTGTCATGGGCCAGATTGCGTTTTTGATCAAGTTAAGCCCATATAACCTATTTGGGTCAGCTTGAAGACATGGAGGAGAGCCCAGAACGTCCCTAGCGTTAGTTTAAGTCATCTAGAACTCTAAATTAAACCCTAGGCAGCCCCCTATATATACCCTCTTATCCTAGAACCCTAGAACAACTTCTCTACAACTTTTCTCTTCTTATTTTCTAGGTTTTGCGGTTTGGAGAGGAGGCAGCCGCCTCCTCCTCTTTTCCTCTTCCGTTTGTAAGTTTTGAATCTCTCATGGATTGGAGTAGTTTTGGCAATGGTGCGAACGAAGTTTTATTAGCATGTTGGAGGGTTGAGTATTCCTCTCCTATACCAATTATTCAAGTGGAGTTGTTTAAGATGTTAAGAGGATTACTTTATTCCAATGAAAATTGATGTCTACGTCTTAGGCTATATATCGATTTGGGGTAATTTATGATTCTTAATTGATTGCAATTTAAGTCAAATTCATGTTTTGTGTCTATGATCCATGATTTATTTGATCAAAATAATTACCTAGGGAAAAGAAGTATGTTTTCAATTAATTGTTTTTCTCAATTTATTTTCTAGATCTTTAGTTTAGTTTTATTTAATTGTTTTCTAAGTTTGATTTAGTTATTTTGAAAACCTGTAAAAAAATCCCTTTGGTAAGATCTTCTTTAGTGTAATTTGGCTTTAATTTGTTTCCACCTTCTCTGTGGATTCGACCCCTACTTGCCCTAGCTATTAGTTATTGGTTTCTGGGGAATTATCTTGTGGTTTGTTCAACGACCGATCACCTACTGACATCATGAATTGGACTTTGAACACTAAGGCCACGAAATTACCCTTACTTAATCATACTTAACTCTTCAACTCATGAAAATAACAATTAGTTAAGAAAATCGCTTAAACCGGGGTGAAAAAGCCATATGTCCTTAACTGAAAAGAATGCAAAAGTTGCAAACGAACTCGGAATAAACCAAAATTTCACCAGTAGGCTTAGATTATCTCCATAAGACTATGGAAAAAATTCCAAGTGAATTCGAGCTCTCTATCATGGTGAATTTGGTTTCATTCCCCAGAATGTCTTTAACTGAAAACCGGGTATAAGTTTTTACACCGATGTCAGAATAAGGTGAAATTTTACCAAGATAATCTACATAGCTCAAGGATCATCATGGTATGCTCCTTGGTAGAAATCGAGCCTCTAGCCTTCTCATATTGATTAATTTTACCATTTTGTCCTTAATTGAACAAAATTCAAAGTTGTTGTTTCGCCTCCCGGGGAGGGGAAAAGGGCTAAGCGATTCCTCCACTATGTTAGGTCGACTATATTGAGGAGGTGTGAGGTTGAAAATCTCATGCCTCTCTCACGTAGGTAGATGTTTCCCTTGCTGACAAATTTTAGCTCTCTGCCTCCTTCCTGTAGGAAGAGAAAAATTACTTTTCTCAGGGAAGAGGGCGGCCTCTCCTCTACATGGGAGACGACTTTGGGCCTTATAATTAAGTCCATGAGGTATTTTTCATCTCATGGGTAGATGATAAGCAACTTTCCTTTTTTACTGTTTGTCTCCCTAGTAGACAACAATATTAAAGGAAACTGCTTCTGTTTGATTTTCTTTGCCACTCTCCTAGGTAAGGGCGGCATAGATGATGATTTTAATAATAATTATTCTGAAAAATAATTATTATTTATTTAGTAATTAATAAATTTCAGCCCTTGTAATTAATTATAAGATTTTCCTAATTCTATTAGAACTAGGGTGGTGCAGAAACCAAAATTCTTTAGGATTTTTGATCTAATCCTAACCACACATCTTAATTATATTTATGTGAAGACCAATTTACCCTCAATTGTAAATTGATATATAAACAATGCCCCCCCAAGCTTAAGTCCTTGAATTAAAAGGATTTGAGCTTGTATATAAGGAAATTGGTCTTGGGCCAAAATTCTTCCTCTTTTTTCCTAGCCAACGTCGACACCCTCCTTTGGTACCATACTTAGCCGAAAAATACAGCAACTTTTTCAAGCTTCAATGGCTTCTAAAGATCAAGGCAACAACACGAATCATCAACAAAAAACCTTCTCCTATGCCAAGCAATTCAAGCCGCGACTCCTTGTTCTTGGAGGCTTCCAAATTCTTGGCAAGGATCAAGCAATTTGGATCAAACTCCCATGATAGCAGCTCCAATTCGACTCAAGCAAGGCCAAAGCTCAAGTCCATGGTGGTTGATCCCAAATCGGCAAAAAATCAAGGTAATTGCTTCATGAACTTTTAATTTTTGCACTTAAGTTCATCAATTTTCTTTATGCCGCCAACCCTAGCATAATTTGCCATGTTTAGGTCGACTTTAGTGATGAATTTTGTGTAATATGGCTGCTGGAATTTTAGGAAAAAATTTGATTTAGAAATCAAATCAATTTGGTGAAGAAATTGGCAAAAATCCTTAGTAAAAACTACATAGTTTTAGGCCTAGGACTTGATTTTTGCCATAGATCTTTAGATTGACATGTTGCTACATGAAATTGGGGATTATATGACATGAAATCATGTCAATTTCGTCGACATAGGGGCTGTTCTTGTCGACTTGCAATTTTCCTTACCCTAGGTATACCAATCGGCCTTATTTGGTTAAAATTGCAAATCCTATTAGGTTTAGGACTTTGAATTAGCCAAATTGGATTAGGATTAGATGTTTTCCTAATGAAATTAGGTTAGGATCAGATGAATCCTAAACCTAATTGGACAAGGATTAAGAACCCTAGCATGCTGCGGCACCCAATTGGAAGGATTAAGATTTTTGGGCGGCATATGCAATTAGGTCCCTAGGGTTTTAGGTTTTTCGGCCAAATTGATAATTTTAGCCAATAATTTACATTAAATCAGGCCTTAAACATATGAAATTAGGTTAAAATTCATAAGTATAGAACCCAATTTGATTTCCCAAGAAAACCCTAGCATGCCGCGGCTTTAATTGCAATTTTTGCAATTTGGGCGGCATGCTATTAGATTTAGGGTTTTGTTGTATTAATTTTGGCCAAATTAGTTTACTTGGCCTAAATTTGAACATTAGGTTTAGGTAAAATTGAGTTAAATTCCATAAGTATAGAACTTAATTTACCAAAAACCTTGAATTTTAGTGTACCATGACCTTAGTTGCAAAATTACAACTTGCATGGCATTAGGATTTTCGGTCTTGTATAATTTTTAAGGCCAAAATTAAATTTTTATTTTCTTAAAAACATTACCATAATTATTTTTGGCAGCCATAATAAATATTTTTGCCAAAATAAAAATTATGAAATAATTTTAAGGTGGTAAAAATATTTATTTTCACCAACTTATTAACAAAATTGTATACTAACAACTTTGTTAATTTTGTAGGAGAACTTGTAGCATCTTCTGAAGAGGAGAGAACTCTTGATCTTGTGAAGAGACTTGTTACTAAGTCTTATCATGAGATTGAGTTTCCTAGATATGCTCTTGCCCCTTTCTTCACTGGTTTCCCTTCAGTTGAGATGAATGACTACTTTCCTCTGCATCGAGGTGGCCTGCTCCCTTTTCAAGGATATGACTTTGATTTCCGTAAGTGGGTTAACAAAATCCAGCCATGGGCTTATTGTCCAACAGAGTGGTGTGCTTGGGTGGACCGAATAGTCATGCATCGTGAGGAAAAATTACGTGAACAAGACTTATTATCATTTGTCTTGTTATCGAAGCAAGAGTTCTCCTATGATGGCGCCTTGCTTGCTGCTCTCAGTTGTGTTGGAATTACTTCCATCTCCCATGTGGGCCAATGTCAGTAACTCTCCTTGACATAGAAGCAATCACAGGCCTCCCTGTAGACAGTGAATGGGTTTCTTGCGCCACTCCCCTTGATGAAGCTGAGGATTTGCTTTACTCTATTCCTTTTAGCGACAAACTCTACTTCAACTAGTTTATCTCCGAGTATGCAAAGCTGACCTATGCTCCCCTCGAGGCTAGAGAGATCACGGCCTTCATGCTCTGCCTGATCTGTAAGTTTGTTGTTTGCTCTCCTTCACGTGCCTGCCTTGCTGAGTACCTTCACCTTGCTAAGCTCATGGCCTCAGGGAAGAGACTAGCTCTTGGTTAGTTTGTGCTGGGGAACCTTTATCGTGGCTTGTACAACATCACTCAGAGTGTTGACAAAGGTATTCATGGTCCTTTGTGGATTCTTCAAGTATGGGCTTGGATGTATTTTCCTCAGTTATCTCCTACTCGTCATGAAGCTACCCTCATCACTCGATGCTATGGTGATCTATACGGTGGGCTTGTTCATATCAACAACAATGTGAACAATGTCTTCCACTCCTTATGGAATCTGAAAGATCAAGAGTTCTTCCTATACTCTCGGCGGCATTTTGACCCTTCATGGTTCCAAGAATCGCCTACCAACGAGAGTGCAGATGTTGTGAAACAAGCATGGAGAAATTTATGCCTGCCTATTGACCTTTGTTTTGGCGTTGAAATAGATGGGAGAGTCAAACCTGGGTTTGAAACATATTGTCCCCCTCTACTAGGTAGACAACTTGGATTCATACAGCAAATTCCTTCACCTCCTCACTTTTCAAGGAACAAGTGCTGTCACATAAGACCTGGGTTCTTGAGAAAGCTTTATTTGTGAGATGTCATGAATTTGCTGAAAAAAAAGGCAAGAGGCTGAGTTCATCATTCCTCCTTTTGTATCCGAGGCCACTCCAAATTTCATTACTTGGTGGTAAGAGATATGGAGGAAAATTGGTAGCGAAGATATTTCTCACATTGCTGCAAGACTTCACTTTCCACCTGGTAATTTCTGTTACTTAAACTTTGATTTATAGTTTTAAGTTTTTACTAACTTTTTCCTCTCAGGTGATGCTTTGACGCCTCCTAAGAGGGATGCCAACAAAATGGCAAAGCAAACAGTACAGAAACGTGCTGCTCCATCCCGTGAGAAAGATCCTTCAGAATCTTCTACTTCGAAGAAGAAGAAAGCTATTCCGAAGTCTGGTGGTTTTACTTCTGGCGATTTGATGGAAGTATCTCATCCTGAACCCAGTAGTAAGAATGCACCTCCTCAGAAGGCCACAAGTGAACCACTGGATAGGGCTTCTCCCTCCTACTCCCAGACATTTCACTCAACCATGTCACCTACGTGGATCAAGGAGATGTCCCTTATTCATCAACAGGTTCGGCCCTTGATATGGCCGCATCCTTTCTTCTTGAAGACAACTTCTCTTTGGGTGACATAGATTTTTCAGGGCAAACAGGTGGAAAAGATTTTATGAATGATTTGGAAAATATAGTTTCCAATCCTCATGGAGTATGTTCTAAGGATACCACTAGAACCATCCCTCCAATGTCTATGCCTGTTCTGGTCAGTGAGGCAGCATATAGGAATGTAGAGATTGAAAATTCTCTTCCCATTGCCGCATCTCCAGTTTCAATGACAAATCCATCTTCAATACTTCCGTCTGTCTTGGTTGACGCCCCTCTCCTCCAAAGGATGCAAGGTCCTTAAGGAATATACTTCCAAGCTCTTGCCAATGGATCATGAAGTCTCCTCTGGAGATGATACTAAGGTTCCTTCTGATGCAAAGCTGAAAGAAGCTTATGATGAACTTTGCAAGTCTACTTTGAAGCGGATGCAGCCATTCTTCCTACCCAGAAGGAAGTTATCTATTCTCATGCTCAGACTTGGTCACGTTCCCTTGAAATTGATGAAGATGAAGCTCAATTCTGGAAATATTTTCCAAGATTGTTTGATGCTTTCCTCACAAGGTATAATCAAACTCAGAGCTACTATGATCAATTCAATGAGAAGCAGAAAAGATACAAGGCAAGCCAGAGATCCTTGGGTGACAAGGCCACGGCCTTATACCATTCTGTGGCGCCTTCTGAGAGGGAGTTGGCTATTGATGATGAAATCAATGATCACCTAGCAAAGGTGAAAGCTCTTCAACTTGAGAAAGCCAAACTTGCCAAGAAACATGAGGTACCTTCCAATCAAAAGTGTGAAGAAATCTATTGCGAGGCCAGCATCCTTCTCAAGGAGAAAGATGATTACCTAGCTGTTGTTGCTGAGATAGACTTCTTCAGAGCTCTGTTGGATAGCATGGATAGAGAGTTTGAAGTATGGAGATCACTCCTTCCCGAGACCTTTCCCCCTGAGACTGCTGAAGAGGAGAAAGAAGGAGAGTGATTTAGAATTTTGTTTTCATTTTCAATTTTCAAACAAGTTGAAGTTTTGTTTTAAATTGGTGGCAATGAATTTTTAGCCAACTTTAATATTAGTGGCCTTTATTTATTTTAGCCATTTAACTCAAACAAAATCCCTTGTTAATTTAATCTTTGGGTCTTATGACTAAAACCACAAAGATTAATTACTTAGAATTTATTTTGGATTTAAATTGCCAATAATACTTAAAATTTTCGGCAATAAGTCCAAAAATTTACTTGAGAAATTCGGCCTCCCTATTTTAACTAAGGCCAAATTTTGGAAGAAGTTAAATTCCACAACACTTGTAAAAATTTTAGTGATGGAATTTCCTCTTTTTCTTCCAATTTTCGCCACAAACTACTGTTGTTAGCAAAATTTTGAAATTTTTATTACTCCATAAGTAATAAATATTTGTTTTTATTTTAAGCCACAAGAACACAATTGGGGTGGCTAAGTCCACGAAGCGTGTAAGTTTTATACTTCGGTGAGGCATGTGGCTGTGAGTTGAGTCATAGCCACACTGTCTAATTCCTCTCCCATGTCAAATTCAGGATTTGGATCAGACTTTACCTCCCATGCAGTTGGATAGTACTTCTTCAAATAGCACCCATTGATGAACTTTCTATGGGAATCACCATCTTCAGTCTCTAACCAGTAGGCACCATTCTTAAGTACTTTCTTGATACGGAATGGTCCTTCCCACTTAGGACACCACTTTCCACGTTTCTTAGAACCAAGAGGCAAGAAAGTTTTCCATACTAGTTCGCCTTCGATGAAACTTTGTCTGTGAACTTTCTTGTTATAACTTCTTTTTGTCTTCTTTTCTCTGCTTGCAGGTGATTTAAAACATCCAACCTTTAAGAGTCAAGGTCTTCAAGCTCAATCATCATGGCATCATTGTAATCATACCATTGCAAGTTGTTTTGAAATGCAACTCTGGCTGACTTAGCCAAAAGTTCCATGGGAACCATCACATCATGACCATAGGTGAGGCTAAATGGACTCACACTAGTACTTGAGCGTTGTGACATTCGATATGCCCACAAAGCCTTAGGCAAGACATTATCCCATTTACCAGGTTTGTCTTTTATCATTTTCTCTATGATGCCTATCATCACCTTGTTAGAATCTCCGGCCTGTCCATTAGCCTGTGCACAGTATGGCGTGGACTTAGTGAATTTCAGGCCAAAATTTTCCTCCAGACTCCTTGTGATCTCACCATCAAAGTTAGTACCCTGATCGGTAGTGAGAGTTTCTGGAATCCCAAAGCGGTAGATGATGTGTTCCTTGATGAATTTCTTGATGTCATTATGAGCTATGCCATTCAGAGCTTTTGCTTCCACCCATTTGGTGAAGTAATATGTGGCAACTATAATAAAGCAGACACCTCCCTTGGCTGACGGGTAGATCTTTTCAATGAGATCAATTGCCCATCCTCTGAATGGCCAAGGCTTTATTATAGAGTGAAGCTCTTCTGATGGAAGTCTCCAGATAGGGCCATACTTTTGACAAGCTTGGCAGCCTTTGGCAAATTCCATGCAGTCTTTCATGATGGTTGGCCAATAGAAGCCATGACGGCGTATTAGCCATCTCATCTTCCTACCAGCTTGATGTGCACTACAAAAGCCTTCATGTACATCCTTGATGACTTTCTTAGCTTATTCATGGTCTAGACATCTCATCAAAGATCCGTCTAAGTCTTTTCGATATAACTCATCAGCTAAGACAGTATAGTGCACAACCAAAGTCCTTATCCTTCTACTAACCCTTATTGATGGATTTTGAAGATAATCAAGGAATGGCTGGCGCCAATCATCAAGCCTGTGTACTAGGTTGTACACCTCAAACACATTGTCCCTAGTAAATGTTGAAGGCATGCTCTTCCTCTCAACATTCACCACCTTCTTCCAATTTATCATCTTGGAATGTAAGGCTAGATGCAAGTTGTGCAACAACATTTGCAGATTCATTTTTATGTCTGGGGACATGTTCTACTCGTACATCATCAAACTTTTCTAACAATTGCACTGCCACTGCATAGTAGGATAACAATGATGGACTTGTGCAATTGAATTCTCTAGTAAGTTGGTTAATTACCAAGAGAGAATCACCTTTGATGTGTACTGTGGATACTTGCATTTCCCTGAGTAACTCTAAACCAATGATAAGTGCCTCATACTCAGCTTGATTGTTAGTACAATCAAAGTCTAAGTGGAATGACATCTTGGTGTAGTCATCATCAGGGGAGGTGATTACAATTCCGGCACCTGCTGAGTTAGCAGTGCTAGAACCATCAAACTCAAGTACCCATGGTATTAAAGATACCTCCATGACAAAGTTTGTGTCTTCAAACTCCTCTCCCAAGTCTAAGCATGGGTGGTCGGCTAGAAAGTCAGCAATAGCTTGCCCTTTCACTGCCTTCTGAGGTATATACTTGAAACTAAACTTAGAGAGTGTCTGGCACCACTTGCCTAATCGGCCTTTAAGGAGAGGCCGAGATAGCATGTATTTTACTAAGTCAGTTTTTGAAATAACACAGACATCAAAGTAGAGCATGTAATGTCTAAGTTTTATTGCTGCAAAGTAGAGTGACAAACATAGCTTCTCAATAAGACTATACCGAGTTTCCACATCAGTAAGAGTCCTACTTAAGTAGTACACTGCTTGTTCCTTCCCTTTTCCTAACCCCTGAGCCAACAAACATCCTATAGAAGATGTAGTGGCTGCGACATATAGGTACAAGGTTTTATTTTTCTTAGGAGGAACTAACACAAGAGGCGCAGCGAAGTACTTCTTGATAGCCTCAAAAGCTTCTTGATGTTTGTCGTTCCATTGAAACTCCTCCTTGTCTTTCAACTTCAACAGTGGTGAGAACGCCTTGGTTTTACCAGTAGTGTTGGAGATGAATCTTCTTAAGAAGTTGACTTGTCCAAGGAAGCGTTGGAGTTCTTTCTTAGAGGTGGGTGGTTTTTCCTGTATGATAGCTATTGCCTTGTTTTGGTCTATCTCGATGCCTCGTTGATGAACCAAAAATCGAAGGAAGTTACCTACACCAACACCAAAAGCACATTTCAATGGATTTATTTTCAAGCCATGCTGTCTCATTCTTTCAAATGAGTGCCTTAGATGATCAATGTGGTCAAGGTGGTTGTGTGACTTAACCACAACATCATCTATGTATACCTCCATGAATTTTCCAATCAAGTCATGGAAGATGGCATTCATGGCTCTTTGGTAGGTTGCACCGGCATTTTTTGAGTCCAAAGGGCATGACTACCCATTCGAAAGTACCGATTGCACCTGGATAGCGAAAAGCTGTCTTTGGAACATCCTCCTCTGCTATGTAGATCTGGTTGTAGCCATTGTGTCCATCCATGAAAGACAACACTCGATGTTGGGCGGCTCCATCTACTAGTAAGTCTGCAACAGGCATAGGATATTTATCTTTAGGGGTGGCTGAATTCAAGTTACGAAAGTCAACACACACCCTGATTTTACCGTTCTTTTTTACTAGAGGAACTATGTTTGAAATCCATTCTACATACCTTGCGGTACAGATGAATCCTGCTTTAAGGAGCCTTTCAACTTCCTCTTTAACTTTAAGGATGACATCATTTGCCATCCTTCTAGGAGGTTGTTGATAGGGACGGTATCCATCAATGATTGGTAGGCGATGCTCCACCAAGTCACGACTTAAGCCAGGCATTTCGTCATAGTCTCATGCGAAACAATCTTTGTATTCCTTTAACAAGGCTACAAAGCGTGGCTTGTCTTCTTCGGCCAACAACTGACTTATGTAAGTTGGCCTAGACTCTTCCTCAGCAGCAAGATTCACTTCAAGTAAAGGATCTTGTACCTCAGCCTTAAGATCATCTAACTTTATGGGAGCATGGTCAAGCTCTTCCATGGTGATTTCATCTTGTGTGTCTTCTACACTTTGATAGGCCGCATTAGCTGATGGGGTGGCTGAGTCCTCTAAGCTTTGGAGCTTCATTTCTAAGGCCAAAGTCGACAACTTTTTCAAGGTGTCGTTGGCCAACACAACCTCTCTAGGTTGTGTACTCATGGGATCTCCTCTATGATAGGAGCACATGGAAGCGGCTTGAAGGGGATTAAAGCATCTGGCCGCACAAGATTTTCCATAACCTCTTTCAAGGCTTCTTGTTTGACTTCTCCAGTGGAGATGATAGGGTATGGCCGGCCATACTTGTCTTGGCCCATGAACCTGATAGGTACAGTGGTTCCATCATAGAACCTCACATCTACTGCATTGGATTCAACTTTGAATGGTCTGTTGTCAGCCTTGACCACCTCAACTTCAGTGCCATTCCAAAACATCAGTAGTTTGTGTAAAGATGATGGGACACACCAGTTAGAATGAATCCAATCTCTACCAAGTAGCATGTTGTAGGTTGATGAAGAATCAACTACAAAGAAGGCAGAAAGGGACGTTTTTGTCCCAATGGTCAGTTGGGCAGGTAGTATGCCTCTTGTCTTCTTGATGGCGCCAGAGAAATCACTTACAGTGACTTCTGACTTGATCAAGTCATCAATGCACTTGCCAAGATTTTTCAACGATGAGTAGGGAATAAGATTCACTGTTACACCATTATTAACAAGTACCATGTTGATTGGGATGCCATCAACATGAGTCTTGATATACAAAGGCTTGATGTGGCAAGTATTTGTTTCATCAGGTTTGGTGAAGATCATAGCTTTAACATCATCTGAGTTGTTGCCCCCCGAGTCTTCTTCTTTTCCTGAAGAGATCTCAATGACATATTCAATCTCCTGATGAGAGGGTGGTTCAAATGATTCCACGCGCTCCTTCAGCTTAGCAACAAATGTGCATGGTAGAGTGCGGGTAGTATGGTTAAGATTAACCATGAACTGTCCAAAGGCCATTGAATCAACAGATTTGTTGTCAAAGTCCTCCGCAGCTAATGTTTCCTCTTCACTCATGGCATTAGGCTTTTCTCCCAAACTCTCATCACACATGTTTTGATTAGATGGAGTTGGTAAGGCATCCTCCATTTAGGTGGCGCCATTATCCTCCCAATGTGGAGTCCATAGACTTTCATCTTGGTCTCCTGGGATCTTGTCTACCTTCATGTTGAGCTCTTCAATGATGACCTTTCTAAGGAGTTGTCGAGCAGCATCATCTATGGCTTCTTGTCTTTCGAAGAGAACGTTTTCAGCTTTGATATGTTCTATTCTCTCAGCTTCAAACTCTTTCCTCTCCTTATCTAATTTTGCTTTTTCAAGAAAAATTGATATTTTCCATGGTGGCATGTTCTCTGAGATGTGGAGTAAATCTTGAGTGGCCTCATGTGGTGGCCAGTCTTCAAGTCTTCTAGACAAAGCTTTATAAGGAAACTTATTGTAGTATGAGTCATTGTCAATACTACGAATCTCGAAGTCATCATCATCTCCATCTTCATCTCCTATTGCAAATGCTCTCATGGCTAGTCTTCTATAGGCAAGGATTGCTTCCTCATTGATGGCGCCCTTATCTGCTAGTTCTTGGCAAGAATAATCTTCATTGCCATAGACTATGTCAATTAAGGATTGCCTTTGATCTTGGAGTTCAACTTCCTTCTTACTTAGCTCAAGTGCTTTTGCTTTGAGCTTTGCTTCTTCAGAAAGGATTTTCTCCTTGCACAGCTTCACTCCCATGTCTGCTAGGTCCATGAGGGATACATCCATCTCATTGGTAGGTGGTGAGTCATTTGAAGGTTCATTTCCACTCTTATCCTTGCATGGCGTCAAGTACTTCTTCATTTTGAGCTTTTGCTCTTCTTCGAAGTTCTCGTCTTCTCCAAGTCTTTTCATTCTTTTGAATAGGGTGTTTGGGATGTTGAACTCTTCGCCACACACCCTTCTGAGTATTTGATGGTGGCTTGACCATCCTTGGTCGTGCATGGTCACTTCTCAGCTTCATTTCCTTTCTCATAGTTGCATGGTGATACTCTTCTTTCTTGTGATCCAACCATGGTCTGATCTCATGCTTAGTCCTCTTTGAAAAGGAGTTAGAATGAATCTCAACTTGTGGTTGTTGATCATGCTCTCTCTTGGAATATCTCTGCACCTTGTGATGGGTAGATGAGCTGGGATGAGGGGAGGATGGCGCCATCTTTGAAGATGATTCTCCATATTCCCATTTACTCTGCTTAGGAGGAGGAAGAGAAGCTTCTGGCTTGCCCCCCCGGGTTAGGAGTATGCTTTGCCTTGCTTTTCTCCTTCTTGTGGAGTGGAGTTTTTGATGAAAACTCCAACTTCCTCTGAACCCTCTTCTTAGAATAAGTATCAAGATGTTCCATAGGTTCTTTCTCATCTTCAGATGAAAAAAGTTCCAGCTTCCTCCTTGGTGCCTTAAGTCTGTCAGCAGCCGTGTTTGGATACCAAGGCCGATCTGAATGAACACCCAGAGTCTTAGACTTAGCTTTATCAACCAACTTCTGTGGTGATAAAACTTACCTTCATGTTGAGGGTTGGCTACCAAGGAAGTACTTGGAGCCAAAGTCGCCCTCTTTGGAGTTGTTTCTCCCTTTTCCTTCTCTTTACTAGCCAGCTGTCCATCCTTTGCGGGGTTGAATGTGACCATGTGTATAGGAGCTGGGAAAGGATTCTTATCAACTCCCATGTCCTTTTTAGGTGCCTTAGGGAATTTTAGGATCCCCTTTTCTATCTTTTCTTGTACTATGTTCTTGAACATAGTACAGTTGTTGGTTGGATGTCTCTAAAGTCATGGTACATACAGTACTCTCTCCCTTTGATGTCCTCAGGTGAAGGAATGACATGTCCAGGTGGTAACTTGATCATACCAGACTTATGTAGGAAATCAAAAACTTCATTTGTTTTTGAGGTATCAAATGAGTAAGTCTTGCTCCCATCATAAGGTTTCTTTTCTGCTTGTCTCTGGTACATAGCAGCAAACCTCTCCTGGGTCTGAGGGTGTCGCACTCATGTCTTTACCAGACATGGACACTCAATAGGTCGATCTGCCTTGACCTTAGCTATTCCAAGTTCAAAGTTTGGCTCTTGATAGTAAGTGCCATAGGATGAACTTCTTCTATCATTTTCCTCCCTTAGGAGAGTCTCATACCTTGTCACCTTGGTTGACATCTCAAAGAAGTCTATGAAGTCAACTCCTTCGAACTTCTTCCGAAGTTCTATGTCAAGTCCATTCTGAGCTAGGCGCACAAACTCTATCTCATGGAGAGGTGTGCGACACCTATTCCTTAGCTTCTTGAAACGAGCTAAGTACTCCTCAGCTGACTCCCCTTTCTTTTGGTAAAGGCGTGACAAGTCAGCCATAGAGACCCTAGGTTCAGTTCTGTAGAACTGTGTATGGAACAACCTCTCCATCTCCTTCCAGGTTCTCACTGAGTTGGTTGGTAGGTTGATATACCAAGTAAAAGTTGCTTCTGTGACAGAGTTAGGAAACATGCGAAGCTTGTGGTAGCTAGAGTTAGCTTCTCCACACTGCACAGTGAAGCGAGCAATGTGCTCTAGAGTAGTATGCTCACTCGAGGTGCTAGAGAAGCTTATGAAGTCAGGGACTTTGTACCCACGAGGTAGAGGATAGATTTTATCATATTCCTCAGGATAAGGCTTCTGGAAAGATGGCCTGCCTACTCTCCTGTAGGCTGGGCCAATCATATCTTCAACCATCTCCCTAATGTGGTTCTGATTGACTGGACCTTGTACATCAGCAACTTGAGGTGGATGGCGTTGATGACCATTCCTTGTGCCATTGCCATTACCATTCCTCACATGAGGTGGTACATATGCCACAACTCGAGGACCAACTGGATTGACTTCCTCTTCCACATTGCCAGGGGCGTGATCTGCAGCCTCCTGATGTCCAGGGATGAGATCAGCTTCATTCTCACCCCTTACTGCTCCCTCCCTGGGATGTGGTAAGTTGTTATTACCAACCACTTCCACTTGTGGTGGAAATCTCACCTGGTTGGCACCATTATGAGTATGTGGCTCCACAGGTGGAGGGAGAAGTGTTGGGAGGTTAACTTGCCTCGGATCTTGGGCTACTTGTTGGATTTGCCCCTCGAGTCTATCTTCCATTTGACCAATTTGAGCCAGGATGTTCTCACGGTCTTGAATCATCTGCTCCTTAAGAGAGTCATTAGCCTCCTTAAGTTGGTCATGAGATTTATTCATCTGATCTATGGATCTCATAAGTTGCTGCATCCTCTGTTCGTGTGCCAAGGAAATTTCATTCCTGGCTTCAGTGAGATATTGCAGCAAGATCTTTGAATCAGACTCTAAAGGTAACTGTGAAGGATCAGCCACATCTTTGCTTCTGGTTTGCATGCCATGACCAGATCTCCCTTCATCAACATTAGGCGGCATGTTTGCCACTTAGTAGAACTTGGAAAAGTAAATAAAAGAAAAGAAAAAGTAAAGAAAATAGACCTTGAGGCGTTGTAGGAGGAGAGATCTGCTATTTTGTCGTGCTTCAAACGTCAAGTGGAGTAAGTTGGTGTGGACCTTTGAGTGAGGCTGACACCTTGCTGAGAGACTAGGAGAAGGAGAGCCGGGGATCGCCGACTATGTAGATGAAAAAGTAAGGATGGGGACGCCAAAGAGGGAGAGCAATTCGCAGCTTGTCCCACTGGGCGTGCCAAAAAGCTTGTCCCACTGGGCGTGCCACTGTATCCGGAGACAAGATTGAAACAAGAGAAAAACACTAAAAGAGTGTTTGAAAGTCCTGAGACAGGATCTAAACAAAAAAAATATGATGAACGAGTAAGAACTCGGGATGAACAAAGGGAAAATGGCGCAGAGCCAGAGAGAAAATAAGCACAGGTCTTGGTTTTTTTGCGCGGAGCAAGTTTGTAGCTTCAGGAGCTGGTTTTTTAGAAGAGTGATTTCTCTGGGAAATGTTTTGAGATGTCGAATCTCTGAGAGATGGTTTTGAGATGTGGAATCCGCCTTGAAGCCTTGGAATGGCCTCCTTTATATAGGGGGCGGCATGGGCCTTGAGATTAATGGGCTTGCCTTGCAAAAGAAGGTGAACTTTTCCTCCTAGGTAGATGACAGCTTCTAGAAAGGTGTAGTGAAGCTTCTTTCTTCTTCTGATTGCTTCCAACTACTAGGGAGAGGGAAAAGCAAATGCTAGGGTGCCACTCTCTTGGATGGGAGATGCAAATCTTCCTCCTAGGTGGTTGATGAATAATTCTTCCTTCTTCCTATCACACCTCAGCATGCCTTCGTTGCTTCTTTTGTGCTGAAATCAGCTAATTTGACCAAGTAGTGGCCTACTGACATCATGAATTGGACTTTGAACACTAAGGCCACGAAATTACCCTTACTTAATCATACTTAGCTCTTCAACTCATGAAAATAACAATTAGTTAAGAAAATGGCTTAAACCGGGGTGAAAAAGCCACATGTCCTTAACTGAAAAGAATGCAAAAGTTGCAAACGAACTCGGAATAAAGCAAAATTTCACCAGTAGGCTTAGATTATCTCCATAAGACTATGGAAAAAATTCCAAGTGAATTCGAGCTCTCTATCATGGTGAATTTTGTTTCATTCCCCATAATGTCCTTAATTGAAAACCAGGCATAAGTTGTTACACCGATGTCAGAATAAGGTGAAATTTTACCAAGATAATCTACATAGCTCAAGGATCATCTGCCTCCTTCCTCCAGGAAGAAAAAAATTACTTTTCTCAGGGAAGAGGGCGGCTTCTCCTCTACATGGGAGACGACTTTGGGCCTTATAATTAAGTCCATAAAGTATTTTTCATCTCATGGTTAGTTGATAAGCAACTTTCCTTTTTTACTGTTTGCCTCCCTAGTAGACAGCAATATTAAAGGAAACTGCTTATGTTTGTTTTTCTTTGCTACTCTCCTAGGTAAGGGCGACATAGATGATGATTTTAATAATAATTATTCTGAAAAATAATTATTATTTATTTAGTAATTAATAAATTTCATCCCTTGTAATTAATTATAAGATTTTCCTAATTCTATTAGAACTTGGGTGGTGCAGAAACCAAATTTCTTTAGGATTTTTGATTTAATCCTGACCACACATCTTAATTATATATATGTGAAAATCAATTTACCCTCAATTGTAAATTGAGGTATAAACAATATTATATAATTACGGCTATTTATTTTTTGTTGATTAAAAAAAAGCTATTTATTTTTTGTTCTAAAACTATACCATAGTTAATTAATATCATAAATTTGAACACGTACATTATAATTTCAAAATTTTCTCATTTATTTTTAAACTTTATAAAATGTATATGATTGGACTTTTATCACGTATGGTAAGTCACGATGACAACACAATCGAGTCCGTAATTTCTCTTTTATTCTTAACAAGCAACTCTTAGTGCCCCTCATTTTTATTATATTAATATCATTAGAGTAGGGATCCAATTACACACAATATAAATTACACATTTTTTTCGCCCTTCTATATCTTTTACTACTAAAATTTATATTTGACTAGTCCAACCATTTGAATTCTAAATTCTATTCACATAGATCATGTATGTTAAATTTGAAGTTAATTGAAAATGTTTAATTACATGTTTAATTCCATTATATTTTCCATTATTAAATATATGTTGAAATATTGAAAAATCTTGTAGTCTCGATCAATATGAAACCGACACTGGATTGACTTAAAAATTTACGTACATGATTTATATGAAAAGAGTAAAATAAGTTTCTTTACATTGTATGTAATTTGATCTTTCCTCATATTATTATATGATTATATATTATATTAGATATGTATTTCTTGTGAAATTCAAAGTCTCAAAGAATAAAATAACAAGCTAAAAATTTTATTCTCTTTTGTGGGGTTGAGTTTCAACTGATGTATTAAGTTTTGATTGTTACACATATAATATTAACAAAATGTTGGAGAAAAAAGTTATATTATCTATACTAATTATAAAGTTAAGTTCTGAGTTTGTGTCATGAGTTGACTTGGACACAAACTTAATTCTTAAAAAATTCAAAACAAAATAAAAACTACCCTTAAATAAAACTACCCATTAAAGGATAAATATAAGTATTTGAATTTTATATATATTATTTTTAAAAAATTAAAAAAACTACCCATTTTAAAAAATAACTGACAAAAACTACTCACGTAGTGAGTGCCCTGTGTCTTGCAAATAAAAATAAAAACAATAATACGAGGATTTGAATTTACCAAAAAACCAATCCAACCCTCTATTCTCATGACTTGAAAAACAAATGAGGAGGGGTATTTTGGTATTTTCCTACTCGATTTTTTCATTATTTGGATTGATGATTAATGGTATTTTGGGAACTTTGTGAAAAAGTTACTATTTATGGGTACCATTCTCATAAACTAATATTTTTTTGTTGGATTATTTATCTAATAATCCTCATACTTTTATGTTTTACGCTATTTAGTCCTTTACAATTATAGGTTGGACGATTTAACGCGTTGGCTTTTATTTTTGTATTTTTTTCTATTTGTCCTATTAAGGTGATTCAAGTGTCTATTAAAAGGTAATTTCATGATCTACAATTTTCATGAAGAACTCAAAAACCAATTTTAATATTTTGATTCTAAAAAATGCTTCCAAAATTTTGTGGTTTTGATTACCGGTCAATTTAATATCGTATAATTTTTTGTCCACATGTCCGATTGAAGTTATTGAAATGTCGATTAAAAGGTTATTGCATGATTTACGACTTTCATGAAGGAACCGAAAGCTGAATTTGATCTATGAACATCATGAAGGGTTCAAAAAATTGAATTTTTATGTTTCAAGATCTCTATTAACAAACATTTTCTTATTTGGATTATTTATCAAATGACCCTCATACTTTTCTACTTTATACTACTTAGTCCTTTACAAATTCTATTTTAATCTAATGTTTAAGATTTATTTTTTTATTCTTTGTTCTATTTGTCTGATTAAGTTGATTCATGTGTCTATTAAAAGGTAATTTCATGATCTACAACTTTCATGAAGGACTCAAAAGCAAATTTTTATGTTTTAATTAAAAAAAAATGCTTCCTAAGTTTGGTCGTTTCTATTGTTGGTCTATTTAATGACATATAATTTTCGATCCACACGTCCGATTAAAGTTATTCAAGTGTCGGTTAAAAGGTTACTGTATGATCTACGACTTTCATGAAGAACCCGAAAGTTAATTTGATCTACGAGTTTCATGAAGAGTTCAAAAGGGTTTTTTTTTTATGTTTCAAGATCTCCATTAACAAATATTTTCTTATTTGAATTAGTTATCAAATGACCCTTATACTTTTCTATTTTATGCTATTTACAAATTCTATCTTACTCGATTTAACGCTTCATTTTTTTTTTATTTTCTTTGTTCCATTTGTCCAATTAAGGTAATTCAGGTGTCTATTAAAAGGTAATTTCATGAAAGACTCAAAGCTAATTTTCATGTTTCAATTCTAAAAAATACTTTTGAAATTTTGTAATTTCGATTTACAGTCTATTTGATTTCATATTATTTTTTTTATCCAGATGTCCGATTAACAAAGATTTACAAAGATCCCTTCATAAAATTTTTGACCCCGCAACAAAGCGCTGGCAAAAAAACTAATATAAGATATGTTTATGATCAGCATGGTGGCATTTCATAAACAAAACACAAATTTGTGCACCTTTTAATTGGATGCAAATTGGCCTTTCATTGTAGCCATCTATATCCCCACAGCCACTATTTTTTTCAATTTCTGAGATCATACTCCATCAATAGTAAGTTCTCAGTCGGAGCATTCCACCGCAGCCTCCTATCAAATAAAAAAACTCGAGCAAAAAACATGTTTTTTTTTCCTGTTCTGGTGTCTTTATGAATTATTATTAGATTAGATCATACTACACATCATGTCTTTTTCTTCTCTAAAAGACATATGAACAAAGCGAGATATCTACTATAATAGCTAATAAATTCATTAGCCTATTAAAGAGCATCTTGATTTACCAAAAAAAAAAAAGCATCTTGTATTTTTTATTTCATATATATGGGTTTGCATATCCGATGCATAGGACACCGGATAAGCAGCCATATTGGCTTAAAAAATTGTTATTTTTGTGTTGGATTTTTAGAAAATAAAGAGTTGTTAAAGTGTTGGGTCCCACATAACTAAATAAAATGTAATTATAAAAATAAAAGTAGGTCTGTTATAGTAGATTTCTTGTTGGATTTTCTTGGTTTGTTGAGAAAATTCGTTTTTCTTTATTTTCCGTTGCGTTAATTGGTATCAAAGTCAAAACTTTTCCCTGGAGTGATGACAAATAACGGAGGGGGAAACAATCCTCCTGGCAGAGTGATGCAGGCTTTACAGGGAGAGATATGACTAGTAAATCAACGTTTAGGTAGAATTGAAGAGAATCTCGCTCTACTTACACAATAAATGGCTCAATTGATCAGTCTCAATAGGGATGGCGATGGTGCTAGGGTTCATGATAGAGGAGTGGCCCCTATCCTACTTGCAGCTAGAGTCAACCTTGAGGGACAACCTGCTGTTGGGTTTGATCCCGTGCAACAAATCGTGAGGAGGCAAAACGAGGTTGTTGAGTCTTCGTCATCTGATGATGAAGATGGTGGTTATGCTGGTTATGTTGGAGGCGACAACAACAACAACAGAGGTCGAAAAGCTCAAAGTTGATATTCCCAATTTTGATGGAAAGATGAGGATTTAAGAAACAACTGATTGGGTTTCTAAAGCTAAAATAATTTTAAGCTCAAAGTTGATATTCTCAAGTTTTACCCTTTTATCCTTAGGGAGGTGCTTCTACTTGGTGGGACAAGCTCCAATATGAGAGGCAAAGACAAGGGAAACGGGCTACCCATACTTGGCGCAAGATGAAGCAAAAGTTGATGGCTAGGTTTCTGCCACCTAATTATGAGCAGATCTTGTTTCTGCAATATTAAAGGTGCACTCAAGCTGGTAAGAGTGTACATGATTATACAACGGAATTTCTGAGACTTGTTGAGGGAAACAATATGCAAGAATCTGAATCTCAACAAGTGGCTAGATACTTGGATGGGTTAGATTCTCCAATCAAGGAGAAGAATGGGGTTCAATCATTGCATACTGTGGATGGTCTTAGAAATTTAGCTGTGAAAGTTGGGTTGTTAATCCAGAGACTCCATCATACCTCATACTGGTCATGTTTTGCATTAGTTCCCCAGCTTCAGCCTTTTCAGACTCTAGAAAACATTGTCCTATTGCTTCAAAGAAACTTTTAGCATTATTTTCATCAGGCACACTTAACTTGATGCTTGGAGAGATTGACTTCTTCATTACCATAATACTCAGTCTATTGGCTCTTCCCCACTTTTGATAATGAGCCTTTTGTTCAGCAGTACTTTCATCTGTTGGCTGAGGGGGCTCATCTTCTATCAAGGCTAAGTCTAGATTAGCTAAGCCTAAAGCCAACTCCACATCACTCTTCCAACTTTTGTAGTTATTACCAACCAAAGTTTTAATGGAACACAACTGGTTATTCACAGTAAGTTGGCTTACTGCAAGAGGAAAATATCACTTTTTTAATATATATGGGCAATATATATACGTAATCATTGGGAACCCAAAACACATCACTATTTGTTGCCTTTGAGCAAAACATATGGCATGCTATATGAGTATTACCAAGCACTTAGCAAGAAATAAAGAATATCACCTTTGTGTAAATATATCATTACAAGATCAGATTAACACCCTTACTAAGTACTCACATCTCCAAATTAATATGAACAACAACCCCCTTTGGGTAGGTAATTGCTCATATCAATTCAAGAATAAATATGATTAATTAAGAAACAAAAAACATCTCAAAATCCTTATGGAAAATTATGAACTTCAACAAATAGTCCACTTTGGTAGTGCTATTAGTTTTAATTCATAAGATTCCACTGAGACAATTGCCCACAAAACTGTTGCTTTTAATAACCAGAGTGCCATCACAAATATATACTACATATACTACATATTATTTGAAACACCCAATGAAATTACTAAATGCCCCTTTTGAGGATTGATGAGGAGGCTTTGTTTAAACGTTTTTTGTCCTTTTTTGACTTTTCTCACTTGGTTAATTACCAAAAAGGACTATTAATGTTAACATTATTACTTCAATGAATTTACTATTTGATCTCATGTTTGGGTTAATGAGGGGCTAGATTATTAAGTATTTTGGTTTTTAGTCCTTTTTCATTAACCAAATTACTTTAGCCCTCAATTAGTTTCTCATCATTCCTTTTTCCTATAGACTTATGAATTTACTATTTAATCGCATGTTTGGGTTAATGAGGAACTGGATTATTAAACATTTTAGTAATTTTCCACCTACCAAATTACTTTAAGTCCCTAAACTTTGGTTAATGTTGAGATGAATAACTCTACTTTTTGGTCTTTTACCAAAGGTGAATGTGAACGCAATTAATTGTGGTTTTAATAGTAAATTTATCCCATGAATTCAATATTATATTTTTTTAAAAAAATTGCATTATTATACATAGAATGATTATAGTCTTATTTTTCCAAAAAAAAAAATTGTTTATAGTCTTATAAATTTATGAAATGATGGTTTTTTCATTCTTTTTTTTTAGTAAATGATGTTTTTTTTTCGTAAATGATGGTTTTTTCTTATATTGAAATATATTTTTCTATCTTTATTCGATAAATTAAGCGATAACAACTCTAAAAAAGGGGAAATAGTATGACACCAACTACAAAAACTTTTATTTACAACAGCATGTTTTAAGACACTACTATTTTACTTTGTCAGATTAATTCTTCAATTACAAGACATGCTCCAAATATCGAATTTGCTAACCACCTACTCATATATATCATAAGAACCGAGAAAAAAAAAACTCTATAACTAAAATATTTGTTAGCCACAAATCAAGAATGCTCGACGCGCCAGCGCGAGCCGATAAACTTGTTATTATTATTATTATTTTATGTTTCCAAACATAACAATATCGTGGTGCGTATATAAAGTCTACATCATTTGTCCTAAATAAAGTCTATAGCACTTTATTTATAACTTGACAAAATTCTTAAGAGAATTTTTACAAACACAAAGAGTGCAACCCATCAAAAGTAGAAGAACCGTATTTTATGAAATTGATTTTAGTCCTAATTTAACTAGCTCGGATGCCACATGTTAGAAAAACATTACGTTTGATCATTAACGTTATCAATCCAACAGGATTTAATTAGGCACTAAAACACAATTCATGAAACACTAATGTATTGAAAGAAAACATACATGAGTTGGAAGCCATGACAATGGCTCTTGATAGCTCTTCTTCGTTCTTTGGTTGATGACTAGACACTTCCTCTCCCTTCTCCTTATTCTGTATTGTGGTTACCAATGGGACAAACCACACCCATAGTATTTATACTAGGGGGTTAAAAGGATGGGAGAGGGGACTATAGTCAATAGTTTCCTTTTAATTTTGTAACCTCCCATTAAGACATACATTTATTAATCTGGCTCTACACCTTCCATAGTTATTAATCTGACTCTACACCTTCCATACCACACTTATCATATATACCTTTAAACTGAGATGAACCTAGACCCAACTTTAGGATCAAATTGATAAGATTTGGGTTTTACCAATTTACTTCATTTGATCTGTTTTTCACAAACAAAAGCAATTAGCAGAAGCCCACTTAATGAAAATGTCTAACATCCACTGGTAATGTTTTACTATGTGGTACTTTTGACACTAGATTGTCTGCCTTCTACACACCATGCCAAAATCACGACTATTTATTTCGGTTCGAGGAATCTAAGGAGACTAATTATGCTCGAGTGATTGTGGAGTCGGATTGTTCTGTTGCCATTAGCGAGATTAATAATCAACTTCCTACGCGTTATGAAAGGGGAAGTGTGATTGGAGACATCCAACATCTAGCTGAAGACTTTCAGTCATGTTGCTTTTACTTTATTAATTTTTTTTGAAGAATTCACTCATGTTGCTTTGTTGCAATAAATAGGAGAGCTAATATGTTCCCATGCTATAGCGAAATTAGATTCTAGAGTAAGGGAAAGGCAAATTTGGAGACATTCTTTGTCTATGTATATTTTTTAATCCTTATACTTAATCAATGAAATACCACTTTTTACTCTAAATAAAAAAATCGTAAAGTAAATTAAAGTATTATTTTATTTTATTTTGTGAGGGTTTAGGAGTAGCTCTAATTGGTACAAGGAGCGTGTAAGTATTGGGCAATGAGAGAGATGACAAATCTCAAATCTCTAAGATTACGTTGATTGTGTTTTGTATACATATAATTGGAGTGGTAGGCCATGTGGTACTATAAGATAAGCCTTGCCAACATCTTTTTCATATTTCTCCATTTTTACTTCATTGCCCACTTATTTCCAATCATATTAGACTATTTTTCATTTAATGGATACTAATAGTAGTAACTAGTAACCTACCCACGCTACGCAACGGGTGCTGTGATTTTTTGGAGCTCAAGTGGGTGATTTGCTGTGTAAGATTAGAAAGATGCTAATAGTAGCACAGTAAGAGATGATAGATGTGGAGATGGGCAGGGGAACTATCATAATCAAAATGGATTTGCATTACTATAGTTGATATGCAGATACAAAAACTGCAATATACAAAATGTTATATATGCCTGCACATCAGCATTAACAGGGGTAAGATTTCCAATCCATTGTTTGTGTTCAATGATTGGACTGAGCGTGGCGTAGACGATTAATATCCAGTCATTATGAGATAGATCTACCATTCCATTGCACATATATATGCCTGCAAATCAGTTTCGACAATCAATACCTAAAAGAAAAGGCAGACAAAAAGAAAAACATTATCATAGTCCAAACATAAACAACAACAAAACGTTAAAAAAAAAGAAAGAAAAGATGAATGACAGGCAAATCGAGAGCAGAAAAAATTCAGCCCAATTATGATGGATAAATGACCGAGAAAGTAACAACATAAAAAAGAGCATGTTCACCAACAATCAATAGCCAAAACATTGAACATCCAAAAAAAAAAAAACAACCAACACCATGGTCTGAAGCATAAAAAGCAACAAAATCTAGATTACCAAGATCCATTTCAAAGAATATCATCATAAAAAAAAACACAAATGGCAGAAAGATGGAAAGAAACAGAATGAAGGCCAATTCCATTCTCAAACACCAACAACATACTTGTTTGAGCTTTCATTGACCCATGCATGCCTAAATAACACCGGGACTGGGACATAACATAAAATCAAATCATAAACATGAATGGACCCTGAAATGCTAACAACATTCTTCCAAGCAACTCGACTAAGTACTAAGCATGCATGATTAACATCTTCTATCCATACCAAGGTCTCAAAAATATAATATATTCAGCAAGAACAAAGAAAGAATAACATCAATCGTAAAACACAGCCCAATCAAACATGAATTCCACCAGGATTCAACACAGATGCACTCCTAAAAGCTAACAACATGCTTATCAAAACCTTCATTGAGGCATGCATGCTTAAATAAATCAAAGAACAAAAACCATAAACATGGAGAGAACCCTAAACACTAACAATATTTCTCTCAACAACTTCATTGAGCCATGCATGCATGATTGTCATTCCCTCTCCATACCGAAATTTCCACTATAAAAGACATTCAGCAACAATAAAGAAAAAATAGCACCAATCAGGAATCACAGCTTAATCTCAATACAAAAAATAAATAGATAAATAAATATTCTCAGATAACCTGAAAACTCCACCGACATCCACCAACGAACACCAAAACCAAAGCAGACGACAGGAGAAATGAGAGTCAAAAAAGAAAGAGGAAAATCAATTGAAAAAATTGCATGAGAAAAGAGACAGAGGCTTACCGAAAAACAAAGACAAACTCAAACCCAATTGAGTCGAGTTGAAACCATCCCACCGAATTTTTTTTTAAAGCAGAGAACAATATCAAAGAAAACAAGACAAAATCAAAGCAAACAAAAGAAGCAGAGAAAATCAGGGCAAAAAAATCAACAATGAGAGACCATAGAGAGAATGTGATAACCTGAAAACTCCACTTGCACCAAACAGCAAGCAAGAGTAGAGATCCAAGTCAGCAAAAACATGAGCAAATCAATCGGGGAAATCACATGAGAAAAGATAAGGAAACTCACCGAATCATAAAGGAAGAAAACAAAGAGGAATGTTGGAAGCTAAGCAGAGTTAACAAAACCAGATAAAGGGAGAAAAGAGAGATCAGAAAAGAGGAAAAAAGGGGAAAGGAAAATCCAAGGATGAACCGAGCGCAGAGCGAGAAGAAAAAGAAAAAACTCAAGCCCAGAGCAAGACCCGAATAGAAGCCCACAGCCCAGAATAAAAAACAACCCAAATAACACAATAGCTGAAAACATATAGCCAAGAGCCAATAAAAACATGACATGTGTCAGCCAAGCAGAGTGAACAGTGGAAAATAATGATGAGAGATTGTTATTATATATTTAGATAGCTAAAATGAAAACCCTCTTTTATATATTAAAATGAAGTTTTCTAATCATCTTATCTTATATATTAATTGAGTTTTTAGTATTAATTTAAATTATTTAATAATACTAGCATATATAAATAACTTTCATGTATTGTCAAATATTATGCACTTTTTAATTTTGCTATTGAAGTTTAGGACAAGAACAAAATATGATATATAATATAATATATAATATATATATATATGAAACAAAGCCTTGCAGACTACTATTATGGATTGATGCAAATCCTCACCTATATTAATTTTATTTTGATATTGGTCTCCAATGGCGTTGTTGGGTTGAGTGGAATTAAGCAATGTTTTAGATTCGAGTCTTGTAAATAAAGAAAATAACTGATAAAAGAGTTTCCCTCTAGCTCAACTCCGGATTAGTCGAAACCTAATTAGACTACCAGATTTCGGGTGATTCGAAAAAAAAAAAAAAGCTATTGCTCTCCAGTTTAAGATCTGAAAATCCCCTTTATAATTTTTTTCCTTTGAAGAAAAATCTCATTACAATCAAATTACTTTTTTATAAGTCTAAACATTTAATGAGAAATAACCAAACAAATTCACAGTTTAACATAAACACCAACATAATGTTGGAATATTATAAACTCATGTAATAAAACTAGAACCTAAACTTCAAGGTTTAAAGAGCATAGACCATCCAAACTATTGAGTCATGGATGCTCACGTATTATTTATATTTTTAGAGAAAGAGAATGAAAGTCTTGTTCTAAGAGTAAAATACGTTTTGGTCACCATCTGATAGAGTGTGTTAAAAAGGAAAATACATTAGGGCTAGCCGCCTCCTCTCTCTCCCTCTTGAGTTTTAAGTTTTTTTCTAGTGATTTTGTTTACTCTCCTGCTTGGTTGTTACACCAAGGGGGAGGATGAGAAGTTTTCTTTTATTATCGTTTAATTAAGTATTCAGATCTATATATCTGTCGTTTGTTTTCGAGTCAGTTTTTGAGTCCGTTTGGTTCAGAGTTTGTTTTATTGAGTTAGTTTTCTAGTCAGAATCTTTACAATAGATCTGATGATTGTCAACCATCTCTTATGGACGATGAAATTATATTACTTGTGTTTCGCGTGAAATTTGTTATTCGGATCAATTACTATTTTCTCGCTAATGATGGGTGTGGTAGAGAGACATAACAAGGTTCAAGGCAGATAGTTCGGGTCTCTATTCCAGATCCAATCCTTTCCACACGAAGGATGAGTTGCAGTGTTTTGCTGAGATATTAATTTACAAGCAAAGGAGGACGACAATTTGAAATCCTATTGTAATAGTATCAGTTTTGAGTATGTACTTTCGTTTCTATGAATAAAAGTCATTTTATTTTCCTTAAAAGAAAAAAAGAGAATGTGTTAAATTTTTAATTTTAGTGACTAAACTTCGATCCATAAATTTGAGAAAAAAAAATTCCACCCCTACTCAAGTTATAAAAAAAAAAAAAAAAACCCCTAGCTTTATATATTTATATATACACATACACACACTATAGGATAAAATAGGCGAAAGGAAAGTACCAAAAAATCAACCAACCCTCAATTTACATCCTCCTTAATTTATGTAACAAATCGAATGTATGGCTGTCATATTTCTACTATTAATAAATAATAATATACGGCAATGGTGGATAGCTTACAATCATTTCCCCAAAAAGTTGTGGCATACGATGTAGCAAAAGTTTGTAAAGTATTTCAGATTTGGCATTATATATATTTATATATTTATATATATATATATATATATAGTTTACCCTTCAATCATCATCATATAATGCATATCTTTTGCCTTTCAATTTAATATTGCTGAGGTGGTGAATGTTGATAAGGTTAAATGTATATGGTTATATATATATTAATGAAACGATTCCCAAACTTGATATAGACAAAGATTGAATTTGATAGCAATAAGAATATATAGTTCTAATTTTGTAATAAAGAAGTCTATTATTATTATTAGAGATGGCAAAATTTGATCTGAGTGTGAATATCTGACCCGACCGCCTGAAATAAACCTTATTTGATCAAAAAATTAGTCCAATCCGAAACCTCAATCATGGGACCCAAATCCTCAATGACCCGAACCTAAAACGACCCAGATCCAAAATTACCAGAACCCGATCAACCCAAGAGATTGATTTGAAATTACGTGAATTTGGATTAATTATATTTAAATGACCCAAATCTGAAAAGACCTGAACCCGAAAATCTGAGCCTCAAAAACGAAAATATCCGAATCATATGACTTGAAACCGAAAAAAAGACCCGAACTTTAAAATTGACCTGAATCAAATGACCCGACATTTGAGCGATTCGAACCCAATCCAACATGAAACCTAAAATAAACCGAATCCGTATAACCCAAAATTTCCTTAACCCGAAACTGACCTAACCTACATATATAACCGAACCCAAATCCAACCCGACCAACCCATTTGTATATACGTAGGGTTTTACTAATAATACTTATCTTGTCTCATCTTTTTATTATTGAAAAGTTAAAATTACCGGCAATCAACCAACGAATTCAGCCTCTATATACTAATCTTCATTGATTTTATTAAGGTCTTTAATATATATATATATATATATATAGTATCAATAAATTAAATTTTATTAAGAAAATATGGCTTGTACAGATGTTAGTTAAAACATAAGAATATAAATATTAATCCATTAAAATTAATATAAAGAAATAAGAATAAATAATCATGATAAGGTTGGTTGAGATTAAAATTGGTCAAGAGTCTGTGTTGGATAAAAGATTATATAAATAAATAATAATATTAATTGTAGAATGACAATTTTGAAATATATTTGACAAATAAGGGTATAATGGACGATTCAAAAGTTTTACAAGAGATCGTACTTTTTAATATAGTATACATACATACATACATACATACATACATACATACATATATATATTGCGAATACTAATATAACTCTTGTGAATGGAGAAAACCACTGTTGGAAGAGTTTTACCCCCATTGTCGATAAATCAGGCTCGAACAAGATTAACTTGTAAATATATAAAAAAAAATACTACTATGAGTCAAGACCTAAGACATTTTTTCTTTCTTTTTAATTTTTATTTTTGAATTTTTGCTTATTTTAGGAATCTATACAATATTAAAAAATACGACTTTTGTAAAATTTTTGAATCGACTATTATACCCTTATTTTTCAAATATATTTCTAAATTTCTATTATTTAAAATTTTACGGTTTTATTCTACTAAAAAATCTATTTTTATTTAATTAAATTAAATATTTTTATAAATATTTTAATTTTACCAATTTAATTTTAAAAATCGAAAACTTTTTGGTAGATCTAGACACAACCCAATTATAATATAAACTAATAAAATATTTTATTATCGTTACTTTGAAATTTAAAAGTTAAAATAAATTGCTTAATTATTATTTATTAAATATTTTTTAAAGAACTAATTAAGTTAAAAATTTATTTAAAATTTAATTATTGTGAATGTTTCTATTTTTAGAGTGTGTATTGTTAGTTTGATGTATTGGAGTGTGTAAAGTTTTTTAAAATAAAAGGAAAATAAGATGCAATTATTTCCTCTGACTTATAAAACTGGCAAATGGGCGGGTCGGGTTGGATTTGGATTCGCTCAGTTAGGTCGGGTCAGTTTTGGGTTATATGGGTTCGGTTAATTTCCGGTTTCAAGTTGGGTTAGCTTCAGATCACTTAAATGTCGGGTCATTTGGGTTCAGGTAAATTTTGGTTTGGGTCTTTTTCGGTTCATATGGTTCGGATAATTTCAGGTTTGAGCCTCGAATTTTCAGGTTCAGGTCTTTTCGGGTTAATCTCTTGTCTTTTCGGGTTCGAGTAATTGAGGATTCTTATCATTTTGGGTCTGGGTCATTTCGGTTTCGGAATGGGCGAATTTAGTTTTGTTGACCCTTTTTTTCTGTCAAATCGGGTTGTATCGGGTTTGGTTTCGGACAGTCGGGTCGGATACCCGCACCTGGATCAGATTTTGTCAACTCTACTGATAATTAATTTCAATTATTATTTTAATTTTTATTTAATTTAAACACGATAAGTTACGTGCAACACACGTGGAAGTGAAGATTAGTTTGATATAAATGGTACCATAACTTTCCCCACTTTTATACTTGAACTAAAACCCAAAACTTTTTGCCATCGGGTATTTGGCCTGGTGGTAGAAACTGGACTCTTAGTTCCAGCCTACCTGAACCATGGGTCTTGGGTTCAACTCTCACTGAATATGAATTTAGTTTGTAGTTTATTTATTTGTGTATTTGGTTTGTAGGTAGGTTATTTATAGTATACTTTCTAGGATAGATGATATTAGAGATTTGGCAACCTTATTTGATTTCTATATTTCAATTTGTAAAAAGGGAAGTCAATGTATTTGCACATTCTCTAACTCTAAAGATTGAGCTGGATAACGTGTGGTGCGGGAGTATTTCTCCCTGCGTTTGTAATCTCTAATTATTGATTAATGAAATTGATTCTTTGCTCGAAAAAAAAAAACCTCAAAACTTTTTTAGTCTAAAAAAAAACCCCAAAGTGAGCAAAATCTTTACCTTACTATTAAAGTTATCCCCAAGTTGTTGTATGGTCAGTATTTGGTTCTTCTCTTGCTGACATTTGTCCAAAATTAATTGATTGAGTAAATTGCTTTCACATTAACTATATACGTAAAATTAATATTTTCACTTACCCAAAATAATACATTGGGATAAGATTCCAATTAATATATTTTCACTAATCCAAAATAATACATTGGGATAAGATTGAACTAATGGCTCTCTTTGTTTATTCAAGTTCTTCTCTCATTCCAAATTAAAAACCCTTCTGTCATGTTTTTTTTCTTAAAATTAAAATTCTTTCTGCGACTATTGAAATAAAAGAAAAAACTTGACACAGATGCACACGAATAATATCTAGTATATTTTATTTTAATAATTATAAACGTTGAAAAGAGAATGCCGAGACAAAGAAGTTATTATGATTATAACATGAGTTTAATTTGTTCTTAATTATCAATTAAGTAATATAAATCATGTTAGTAGTATAATTAATAACCATCATAATCGTAAAAAAAAAACCATCATAATCTTTTATCACGACATATTCTCTTCAAAAATAACTGTGATAGATGAGTGTTAGCTAGCTAGGAATTCACCATATATGCTGGGAGAGGAATCCAGGCCTTGTCTTGGTTCAAGGTCCACCGAATAGCCCATAGCTGGAATTCACCATATATGTTGGGAGAGGAACCCGGGTCCAGTCTTGATTCAAGGTCCACCGAGTAGTTCATATACATGTCGGGCACGAACCCGAACCCAAATACCTAGACTAAGGGTTTCTTGGGTCCTTCATGTATATATGCTACTCAAACAACCCATCTCTTTATGATGTGAGATGTTTCCCTCACATGTGAATCCTTAACAATCTCCCCTGATTCACTTGTTAGTCCTCATCTCTCTCTCGTGCGGCCCAACTCGTCAAATCTTAAGCCAATTACCGGTCATCCAAGACTTAACCCGTGGAGTGCAAGCACAACACTCTACAATCGCACACCCCTGGCCGGCAACAAACCAGGTTCACCGTACTCATGGGTCACACCAATCGAGTCCAACCAAGCCCTAATACCACTTGTTGGGAGAGAAACCCGGGCCCTATCTTGATTCAAGACCCACCGAATAGCCCATATACATGTCGGATACCAACTCGAACCTAAAAGTCTAGACTAATAGTTTCTTGGGTCCTTCATATATATATGCCACTCAAACAACACATCTCTTTATAATGTGTCCTCATATGGAATCTCTAACGGTATTCATAAATATATGGAACTTAAAAAGATGCACCTTTAAATAGCTTCACCTAATGCATTTGGGTAGCTCTCATCATTATTTAAAATCAAATATGTTCAAGATTTGTTGGAATATTAATTAAGTTTTTTTTTCCTAATCTGATCTCCTTGTAAACATTTTCCTTTGGTTAGATTCGTTTGGTCGGTGCATCATTCATTAATTTAACAATTAGTTTAATTTAACCTTCTTTGTCTTTTGATTAACTGCCATATTTTACTCAATCAAATAGCTTCGACAAATATTAATTTTCTCTTAAAAAATTGGGACAAGTAGTTAAGTTAAGTAAAGTAGTACTATAATTCTTGTTAGGTGCAATTTATTTTTTTATATATATTAGGGTGATCATTGAAGAGATTTGATTGAATTCTATGAGCACATGTTTGACACAAGAAAAAAAAAGAAATGAAGAAAATTAATTATTAGGAATTTGTATGTTGGGGGAGAAGAATATATAAAAAAAAATTAAGATAATATATAATATAATATACTATAATATAATATAATATAATATAATATAATATAATATAATATAATATTTAGGGTTAGTTCGACTGAAATATGTTTTGCCAAATTATTGTGAGGAAGATGTGGTTTGAGTTTTTAATATATTTACTCCTGTAGTGAAAAATTATGGTAAACTATAATGACAAATACATGCGCAAAAAGAAAAGACAACAACAGAGTATCCAAATTCTAATTCAGCCTAAAACAAAACTATGGTGGAGCAACAACTCCATCTATACTCCATATACCAACTAGTGACGATGATTGCTGATGCCGTCAATCGACAAAACACCTCCTCACTCTGGCTTGCTTTGCAACAAACCAGTCAGCTACTGCATTTGCAGTTCTCTTCACCACACAGAAACGGTACTGAGGGAACTTCTGCAATAAAGCTCGACTATCCTTTATCACAGATTGAATCTTTCTGTTGATGCTGAAATATGTCGTGGCACGAGATTGAGCTCCGAGAGAGACTTGCAAGAGAGTAAACCGTTAGAAAGAGGTCCCCCTATGGTGTTTGAGGGGGGACCTCCTCCGACGGTCAAGTCAGTGAGGTCCATTTTCAGTGTAGTACAGTGTGATATCACATAGTGAGCATGATAGAGCATAGAGCATAATGAATTAATGAACATAATGAGAGGTCATACCTTGGGTATTGCCTTTTATAGGTGAGACCTTGGGCCTTTAGTTGGTTTTTGGACTTTAAGTGTTAAGTGGGCCTTGAGCCTAGTTTGATGGTGCACAACAATTGTCCCCCAGCCGTGAGGGCGGTTATACAGTGACCGAACGAAACGGCTCTTCTCTTCATTAAGTCTCGGGCGGGCGGGTTGGGTAAAAACAATAAAAATGGAATTTTATGAGAAACCATTGGACGCTTAAGAGGGTTCTTCATTGTTGATGATGATCGTCGGTCTTACGGTCGAGGTCGGTCTGACCAATCACTCGCTAGCCGATGTCGTGCTTGGTCGAGGTCGGCTCTTCACCACTTGTCAGCCGGTCTCACTGGACCCTTAAGAAGGTTCTTCATCCGTGCTTGGTCAAGGTCGGCTCTCCACCGCCTGCCAGCCGGTATCTCTGGACCCTTAAGAGGGCTCTTCATCCGTGCTTGGTCAAGGTCAGCTCTCCACTGCCTGCCAGCCGGGACCGTGCTTGGTCGAGGTCGGCTCTCCACCGCTTGCCAGCCGGTATCTTGGATCCTTAAGAGGGCTCTTCATCCGTGCTTGGTCAAGGTCGGCTCTCCACCGCCTGCCAGTCAGTATCACTATGATCATGCAAAAGCATCGTTTAAGCATATACTATCAGAAATATTAGTTTAAGCCTATTTATGTATATAGGCATGTAAGCATCGTTTAAGCATATGCATCGTTTAAACATTTTTCGATGGAAGTTTACGCCTATATGTATAAATTGAGCTATTATGATCATGCAAAAGCATCGTTTAAGCATGATAACATGTTTTATCATTTTTTCGATGGAAGTATATGCCTATATACATAAATTGAGCTAATATGATCATACTAAGCATATACTATCATCAAAATATGATAAAACATGTAAGCATGTTTAAACGTTGCTCTTGGATGATCATATTAGCTCAATTTATGTATATAGGCATATACTTCCATCGAAAAAATGATAAAACATGTTATCATGCTTAAACGATGCTTTTGCATGATCATAATAGCTCAATTTATACATATAGGCGTAAACTTCCATCGAAAAATGATAAAACATGTTATCATGCTTAAACGATGCTTTTGCATGATCATAATAGCTCAATTTACGCATATACGAGCAAGTATTAGGCATATACAATCGTCAAAAAATGTGTAAGCATGCTCAATTTATGCATATATATCATAATTCTTTTTTCGGATAAATAATTTATGCATATTTATCATAAGGAAGTATGGCATATTATTGTTGCATAATTATCGAGAAAGAATTGGATAAATCTGACCTCAAAATCGAGAAGAGGATGTCCAAAAACCTTGGGAACTGGTCTGAGATGTCAGGTAACCGGTTTGAAATTACTTGAACCGATCGGTCAAAGGTGTCGTTTCGAACCGGTTCGGCCAGCGGTCTACGCGGCCTGGTCAAAGTCAGCGGCTGACGTGTGTGCCACGTGGCGCGATCTGATTGGCACTGATTGTTGACATGGATTTATGACGTGGACGGCTAGGATCGCGCCACGTCATCAAAAGGTTGCAGAAACCTAGATCAAGAAAGTATACGCGCGTGACGGCGCGTCCAGCAGCGGATGGTGGCGAGATTTCGGCTGCCGCGTCGTCTTTTTTGCCCCCCAGCCGGTGGTGTTGGCGGTGTAACAAGACGCTTGCCGGATTTACATAGATCTGAGCCAACAGCCGGTGAAGAGGAGGAGAGCTCACGACACCGCGTGGGGAAGTTTCCAGCGGCCTTACGGGTTGAAATTTTGACTCTAGGCTCGTTACGTCGAGAGGAATCTAATGGTGGGGGCGGTGTCGCTCAACGATGGTAGGATTTGCGCAGATCTAGCTCCGACAGCCACGAGGAGAGAGAGATCTATGGCGGCGCGTGTGGCGCGTGGGAGCTGTTCCGGCGGCAGTTCGAGCTGAAAGTTTGACAATAGGCTCGTTTTGGGGAGTTGATTCTAATGGTGGTGTCCGTTTTCGAAGACGATGGTCGGAAACTGATCGGTCATCAGCAATCATAAAAATAATCCCCACAAAACCTAACTAAGTAGATAGGGCAAGTAGGGTTTGAATCCCACAGAGAAGGGGAATAGATTTATCTAAGAAATAAAATCCTCAAGAATCACTCAAAAGATTTGCTTAAAAATAGGGGATTAAAAATAACAATTAAAAAGAAAACAATTAAACTAAAAACAAAACAGAATAAAGTAAATCTAAACTATGGCAATTAATAAAGAAAACAATAATTAAAAGGCATACTTCTTCTCCAATGGTAGAATCAATCAAATTAGTTATAGATCATTGATTTAAAAGATGAATTCAATATTTAATTCTCAAATGATAACTAACCTAGGGAAACCCTAACATGCATATTAGAAAAAACTCTTGATCCAGTGTGAATTATCTCTTTTATTCTTTAAACAATTACCTCTTGATCCAGTGTGATAATTACTCAAGAACAAAGCATTAAGAACAATCATAATTTATTTTTCATGCATGCTTCACAAAGAAAACCAAACAATGAGCAGATTACTCCACCCACCGATCAAAAAATCCCTTGGAAGGAAGATCCTTTCCCTCCAATTGTTACCTCACAATCAAGCACGAACGATCCTTCATGGCTTTATTTAACAATCAATCTATCAGATTATATCATTAGCCGCGGTTCTAAATCCACAATCATCCAGATCATAGAATTAAAGCAGAGATTTAAGAACTATCGCATAAGAACAAACATTAAATTATAAGCACACAAATGTCACCATAACTAATTGATTAAATTCACCAAAAGATAAGAAGTATTAAGAATTTAGCTACTTATGAATTTGGAAAAATCCATGAGAAGCATAAGAAAACTTACAAAACTTGAAGGAGGCAGAATCTCCTTAGCAAAACCCTAGGATTGCCGCACCGTCTCTTTGCATAGAGAGGGGCGGCACCCTTTAGCCTAAAACTAGAAGAAAAACTATAAAATATTTTCTAAAAAAAAGATGAAAAGAAAGATTGTATGTATGTGATTTGTGTTACATAGGGTGGCTATTTATAGTGGAACTAACCCTAGAAACTCCAATTCTAAGTAGGATAGGAGTTTAGGACGGTTTAGAAGCTGACTTGGTCTCCAAATTGGCTTAAAAGTCTTCCTAGAACCGAAATCCTAGTCAAAATAGGATCCTGAAAAATTCTGGATTCGTGCAGGAACTTCGACGGCAGTTTTGGGCTTGAAGATGGAAGAACTGGATCTTGGACTTCAAAGGAAAGTTGTAGATCTCAGAATTAGCTTTCCAACTCCTACTCGCGGGCCTAAAACGGACATCTGAGCCGAAAGTTATGGCCTTTTTACCGAGACTGCGTTGAATCCTAATCCTGTTAAGACTAGTAGCGGAAATATGCGGGAATTGGATATTTCCTTGGATATAGGTGGCACAAATTGGGATTTTAATTCCAATTGTGGGCTTATATGGGCTGAGTATTATCCCATATAAAATATCTAAAAATCCAAAGCTTCCGGGCTTCTTCATAGCTTGTCTTCAATCCTACGCAATTTAAGCTCAATCTTCAATTCTTGCCTCTTGAGATAATTCTTCAATGGTCTTCAAATCTTCAATAAATCTTCAAACACGAACTTCGAATCTCCAAATCTTCACTCCAAATTGCTATATCCATATTTGTGCAAAAAGTCATCAATTTAGCTCCAAAAATAGTGAAAAACTACAAGTTTCCACTTTTCTTGTCTTCAAGACCTAAAAACACAAATACTAACAAAATAAGGTTAAATTCCACATAAAAATAGTAAAAAGCAGAGGAAAATGATCTTAAAAATAGGGTCTATTTTGGCTCGATCAGAAACACGAAAACCGAAGTGACTGTCCTTTGGAGGAGAGAGAAAGCTTCCGATAGCTTTTGATGGCGACTCTGACGGTAGAAGAGGCTAAGATTTTAGCCACATACTCATCCAACTATGAGGAATTCAATGGTGGTGGTGGTTCACCAAGATGATGGCCGGATTCCGGCGAAAGGCCTAATCGAAGCTACAAAGTTAACAAGGAAGTGCTAGGCTTCTCGATCGATTCCCACAGACGGCGCCAATTGTTGATGTCAACATATGTCGTGGCATGAGATCGAGCTCCGAGAGAGGCCTGCAAGAGAGTAAACCGTTAGAAAGAGGTCCCCCTGTGGTGTTTGAGGGGGGACCTCCTCCGACGGTCAAGTCAGTGAGGTCCACTTTCAGTGTAGTACAGTGTGATATCGCATAGTGAGCATGATAGAGCATAGAGCATTATGAAGTAATGAACATAATGAGAGGTCATACCTTGGGTATTGCCTTTTATAGGTGAGGCCTTGGGCCTTTAGTTGGTTTTTGGACTTTAAGTGCTAAGTGGGCTGTGGGCCTAGTATGATGGTGCACAACACTGCCATTGCACATCCTCATTCCTATCCAAAACATTGTTATATATACACAAAGAATCTGTTTTAAAACACACTTTATTCCATCGATTATTTATAGCAAATAAGGTTCCTTCCCGTAGTGCTTTTGCCTCTACTATAACTGCAGAATTCCCCCTCATATATTTTTCTATCATAGAACAACAATCAGCCCTAGCAACAATACCAATACCATATTCTATAGTTTTTGCACAAAAAGCACAATTAACATTTACCTTGATCCAGCCTTTCGAGGGACAACTCCATATATTGACGGTTACATCACATCCAGCTAGAGCTGTAGACGAGCCAAGCTCGAACACGAACCAGTCATGTTCGCGAATATGTTTCTTGTTGAGCTCGGCTCGTGTTCATTTAAAATTTTGATTGGGTGTTCGAGCTCGTGTTCGTTTATTAATGCAGTGTTCATGTTCGTGAACAATAAACGAACATTTTCATGAATACTAATTGAGTCTGTTCACAAACAAATATTTTTAGAAATATTATTAATACTTAATTTCTAATGAAATATTTTTAATAAAATAAAAATATTATTTGAAATAAAAAAATATTATTGCATATATATTATTATTATAATCTTAATTAACGAACATAAACGAGCTATTAGACGAACAATAAAAGAATACTAAACGAACATTAATCGAGCATGTTCGTGAACATTAACGAACCGAACACCCCTTGATCAAGCTCGACTCGTTTATTCAACGAACACTAGTATTTTGTTCGAGTTCGTTCATTTATCTTATCAAACGGACATAAACAAGCCATAAAGCAACACAAGGTGTATGGGGCCAGATTCGATAGAGTATTCCCCTCCAGAAGTATGGGGCCAAACTTTGCTAAATATTGTAAGAGATAAGATAATCCAGCAATTTAAATTTCAATTTGTATTCATATATTTGATTGTAAAGCTATTATAGAGATAGGATAGCAACTCCTAAGAGTTTAATGTAAACCGAAACACACCTTGTATTTAATCACTGTAACTAACAGATCAATGTAAGTTTACTTCTCCAAATTTCCTGTTGTTCTTGTTCTCTGCCTTAACCGGCTTATCACTTCTACATGGTATCACACTTTACTATTTAATCAAGCAAACGCTTCATCGATCTTGGTAACCTTCAGCTTCACCCATGGCAACTAAAAATAATACCACCACTCAAACACCCAACACACCTATCTCCATTAACGCCACAACACAACTTCCTTTGAAACTCACTCCAAAAAATTTCATCTCCTAGCGTGCTCAGTTTGGTGCACTCCTTCAAGGATTTAATTTGGCTGGCTATGTTGATGGCACTACTCAATCACCAGCAAAGGAAATTTAGAAAGATGGCAGAACCATAGCCAATCCAGACTATGCGTTTTGGTTACGGCAGGATAAGTTAATCCTTCATGCCATAATCGCCTCCACCTCTGAGGCAGTATTGCCTTATGTTGCCTCCTCTGCCACATATCATGATGCTTGGCAAAAGCTGCTAAAGCTTTACGCAAACAAGACTCGATCCCGGATAATGAATCTGAAGAGCTCTCTCCCTTCCACCAAGCGAAATGGCCAACCTATGGCTGAGTACTTTTAAAAGATGAAACAGATTGTTGATGAGCTAAATCTCACTGGTACAACAATTGAAGAAGATGATCAGATCTTGTATATTCTCAATGGGCTAGGCCGTGAATCCCGAGAAATCTCCACTGCTATTTGAGCTCGTGAGACTCCAATCTCACTTGAAGAACTGCATGACAAGCTTGTCTCTTTTGAAAGCTTTCTCAAATAAGAACCAGAGGCATACAATGATACGAATCTAGTAGTGATAGATTCAAATCTACCCCTGAAATCCTCCAAATATCAACTTGAAAACACCAACTTCTAGACTTGTTGAATCGATTGAATCTAACCAAGCTCTCTTCTTCGTTCGTCGGCCTTAGATGATTAATTAGACCTGCAATTAACAACCTAAGATCACAAGAATCACAATCAAGCAATCACTACCTAATTGTTTGCTAGGACTCTACAAGATTGAAGAAATCCTAAGTATGTTCAAACTAGAACAATGAAGCTAAATTCTCAAGGTGTAGAAACACTCAATTGATTGAAAAACATAACTTAGTCTTACAAGAGAGATATCAAACACTTATATAGGCATAGGGGTCGACATAACCTAATCCTAAATGGATATGGGCGGTTACCAAGCCTTAGAAGTCCAAATAAAAGACAAGGAAAACTAATCCAAGTCCAACTAGGAAAAATAAATAACAAGGCATAATTAAACAAGGATTGGTCTTAGTCAAACAAGGGCCATCCTTAATGTCATCTAAACTTAATAATAAGCAAATCTAAGATAGAATTAAGCCAACACAAGGCCGAATTGACCTATGCAAGCCCAGCTACACATCGATTGCAAGTAAGATGATGATCTTGTAATTAATGAATGAATGCTTGTTCAAATCATCACCAAAACTCTTCAATTGCACATCGATGACCTTCATGTCTTTAAGATGAGTTCGAACAAGGCCCATAAGTGCATTCTTGAACCTTTTAGCTCTTGATCTTGTCATAGTACCCGATGGTAAGCTTAATGGATCAAATGGCATCTTCTTGGTGCTTGGAACAATCTCATCGATGTCTCCATGGTCTCCATGCATCTTCATGCTTCCTTACAACCCATGTTCATCCTTTCCATGATCTGCATTGTCATCTTCAAGTCCATGATCAACCTTGGGTGCATCATCCCCTCCCCCTTGAAGAAGATTTATCCTCAAATCTGCATCATTATCAAAAAGAGACAAGTCAGCAACATTAAAAGAAGCACTCACATTACCATACTCACTAGGAAGATCTAGCTTGTAGGCATTGTTATTAATGCTCTCCAACACTTGGAATGATTTTAGCTTCATTGTTGATGGTCCATTCCTCTTCATCTCACTTGTTATAGGTGTTGTCAAGGTGCTAAAATCCTTAACAAACCTCCTAAAAAATCCAGCCAAGCCATGGAATGATCTTGCTTGACCAACATTGGTTGGAGTTGGCCAATCTTTGATGGCTTTGATCTTCTCTTCATCAACTTCTATACCCTACGCACTCACCATAAAACCAAGACAAACAAGGCTATTTGTGCAAAAGGTGCACTTCTTAAGGTTAGCATACAACTTCTCAACCTTAAGTACATCCAATACACATCTCAAATGCTCAACATGATCCTCTAGAGTGCGGCTATACACAAGTATATTATCAAAGTAGACAACAACAAACTTACCAATAAAAGCTCTTAAAACATCGTTCATTAGCCTCATAAAAGTACTAGGTGCATTAGTCATTCCAAAAGGCATAACTAACCATTTATACAATCCAAGCTTAGTTTTAAAGGCAGTTTTCCATTTATTACCCTCTTTCATGCGAATTTGATGGTATCCACTCTTAAGATCAATCTTAGAAAATAAACAAGCACCATGCAATTGATCTAACATATCATCTAGTCTAGGTATAGGGTGACGATACTTAGCTGTTATGTTGTTGACAGCTCGACAATCAACACACATTCTCCAAGTTCCATTCTTCTTAGGAACAAGCAACACAGGAACAGCACATGGAGAAAGGCTTTCTTGCACATAACCCTTTTCAAGCAACTCTCCAACTTGCTTCTCCAACTCCTTAGTCTCATCAGGATTAGTCCTATAGGCTGGCCTATTAGGAATTTGTGCTCGAGGATTGAAATCAATTTGATGCTCAATTCCCCTAATAGGTGGTAAACCACTAGGAATTTCCTCAGGAAACACATCTGCATAATCACTCAAAAGAAAAAAAATATTGCATGGAATATCTCCAGCCAAGTTGTTAGTACTCATATGTGTATTTCGAAACAAAAGTAAGATCATACAAGAATTCTCATTCAAAGCTCTTTTAATCTCACTCTTAGTAGCTAACATACACTCTTTAACAACCTTCTTTGAAATTCCTTTCTTTTCAACCAAAACAGATTTTGTATCATCACAAACAACACTTAAACTAGATTCGGGTTTACTCTTTTCTTTAATCCTAAATTCAGCCTCTAGTTTAGCAAAATCATCTCTCGATTTCAATTGATCGTTTAAAACTTCTTGAGGTGATAATGGAACTAAAGTGATAGGATTCTTACCGCACATAAAGGAATACTTATTGGTATCACCATCATGTTTCACCTTGTTGTCATATTGCCAAGACCTCCCAAGCAAAACATGACAAGCTTGCATTGGCAAGATATCGCACAAGATATCCTCTTTGTACCTGCCCAAAGAAAGAGTAACCAAAACTTGTTTGTTAACCCTAATTTCTTCTCTATCATTGAACCAACCTAAGCTATAGGGTTTAGGATGCTTAGAAGTAGGTAGTTGTAACTCCTTCACCAAATAAACACTAGCTATGTTTGTACAACTCCCACCATCAATGATCACACTACTAGGTTTCCCATTCACATAACATTTAGTGTGAAACAAATTCTCCCTTTGATTTTGAACATCCCCTTTCACATATGCACTTAAAATTCTCCTAGCTACCAAACTTTTAAGTGGAGCTAACTCATCACCATCATCAATTGATGCCTCTTTATTGTCCCCTTCATCATCATCATCCCCACTAGTACCTAAGTTGAAATCATCTTCCTCTTCACTCAAAAGCTCACCATGCTCATTGAAATACATCACTTTCTTGTTAACGCAAACCCTAGCATAGTGACCAAATCCTTGGCACTTAAAACACTTGATGTGAGTCCTAGATGATGAACTTGAAGAACCCTTACTTTCAATTTTAAGACTTACAAACTCCTTTTTCGCACTCTCCTTCTCCTTGAATTGTGTTCTCTCATCTTTCCTAATAGGAGTTTTCAATGAGCTACTTGATGATGTGAAACCCCTTTTGGCCGCACTATTCCTCTTTACTTGACCCTCGGCCTTCAAAGCATGTTGCAACATTTCCTCTAAATCATATTGTTGTTGCATCTCCACAATATCATGAATCTCCCTATTCAAACCAGTTAGAAATCTAGCCATAGTAGCTTGTGGAACTTCTTCAACTTCATCCATAGACATCAACAACATCATCTCCGAATAGTACTCATCAACATTTTTAGATCCTTGCCTCAATGCTTGCAATCTTTGATAAAGAGAATTGATGTAGTAACTTGGCACAAACCTCTTCCTCATAACACTCTTCAAATCAGCCCATGTTTCAATTGGTCTCTCCCTATTTCTCCTCTTAGATTGCGCCAATTGATTCCACCAATTTAAAGCATTCTCAATAAACTCAAGGATAGCAATTTGTACCTTCCTAGATTCTTCATAAGGATGATAATTGAAGTACATATCCAACTTTGATTCCCAATCCAAGTAATCTTCTGGAATTCCCCTTCCATTGAACTTAGGAATTGTGTACTTGATGTTATCTTTAGACTCCTCTCTTTGAACAACTCTTCTAGGCCGCAAGTTATCCATATAAGCTTGTCCTCCAGCTTCTTGCTCCTATAATCGATCTAATGGTACTCCCCTAGCAACTTGCCTAGGAGCTTGAGGCTCCCTCAAAGGATAATCAACTAATTGAACACCCAATTGTCTCCTTGGTGGTGGTGGTTGAACATGTTGATATTGGCCCTCTCTTATTGTTGAACTTCTTGTGACAAAGTATCCATCCTTTGCACTAGATTTTGCAACAAAGTAGCCAAATCAAGTTGATTTTCTACATCCTCCCTATCTCCCATTGTACCTGCACAAAAAGGTTAGTAAAGATAAAGAAAATCCTCACACACACACTTGTTTACCACAGTTTTCTCGTGTTTGCACTCAACCTAGGTGGGTTTGCTGCCTTTAATCACTCTTGATGATTTCACACAATCTGCCTTTTACCACTCCTTTTAGCTTCAATAGGCCTGATAAGAACAACTTGTAAGGATCAATTCGCTCTTCTCTTGACCTACTTGAGGAACAAACAATTAGTAGTAAAACCTAATGTGAATCAAAGATAAGTGATCTCAAAACAAACCAAACACCAAAATTTTTCTGGGGTAGGCCGCACCTGGGCGAGCTTCGAAGTAAGCTTTGAAAAACCTCCTGGGATAGACCGCGCCTGTGCAAGGTCAATCAACCCTTAATTTGCAACAAGCTTTAGAACACTCCCAAATTCAAACCCTTGAGCTCCAAACTTGAAATTTCTTTAATTCAACTTTTTAATAAACACTTTAATACCTTCAATTTGCCCAATTGCATTCAAATCACAAATCCCCAACTTCAATAATTCAAGAACCCTAATTTTAACTCAAGAAACCTAATTTGAAACTCAAGAACCCTAATTTTGAATTCGATGAGCTCCAAACTGAAATTCTTCAAATTAACTCTTCAATTGCAACAGTAGCTTCCCAAAATCTTCAAAACGACTTTCAATTTCTCAAATTAAAGTCAATTGCAACCCTAATCAAGACATCCCTAAAAAACCTGCAAAACCTTAATTCCCAAATAACCTCCAAAACCGCAAACTTTTTTTTTTTAATTTTCACTATTTTTCTATGGAAGATAATAATGTAAAAAGCCTAAATCAAAAATTTCAACCAATTCGGACCACTAATGAAGAATGCAGAACAAAAATCCGAAATTTGCCTTGCGATTTTTTTTTATTTTTAAATATTTTTCGATAAAACCATGATGTATAAGAACTCCAAATCTCAAATTTCAAGGCAATCCGACCTCTAATTAATCCAGAACAAAAATCACAAGTTTCTGAATTTTTCATCTTCAACTTTGCGATATGAACTTGATGAAACTAGAACTTGATGAATGATGAGTACAAGGTTATATTTACCGATTGAAGATGAAAACCTATGCTCTGATTACCAATTGATACGAATCTAGTTGTGATAGATTCAAATCTACCCTTGAAATCCTCCAAATATCAACTTGAAAACACTAACTTCTAGACTTGTTGAATCAATTGAATCTAACCAAGCTCTCTTCTTCGTTCGTCGGCCTTAGATGATTAATTAGACCTGCAATTAACAACCTAAGATCACAAGAATCACAATCAAGCAATCGCCTAATTGTTTGCTCCGACTCTACAAGATTGAAGAAATCCTAAGTATGTTAAAAGTAGAACAATGAAGCTAAATTCTCAAGGTGTAGAAACACTCAATTGATTGAAATACTTAACTTAGTCTTACAAGAGAGATATCGAACCCTTATATAGGCATAGCGGTCGACATAACCTAATCCTAAATGGATATGGGCGGCTATCAAGCCTTACAAGTCCAAATAAAAGACAAGGAAAACTAATTCAAGTCCAACTAGGAAAAATAAATAACAAGGCATAATTAAACAAGAATTGGACTTAGTCAAACAAGGCCCATCCTTAATTTCATCTAAACTTAATAATAAGCTAATCTAAGATAGAATTAAGCCCACACAAGGACGAATTGACCTATGCAAGCCCAACTACACATCGATTGCAAATAAGGTGATGATCTTGGTATCAATGAATGAATGCTTGTTCAAATCATCACGAAAGCTCTTCAATTTCACATCGATGACCTTCATGTCTTCAAGATGAGTTCGAACAAGGCTCATAACTGCATCCTTGAACTTTTTAGCTCTTGATCTTGTCATTGGACCTGATGGTAAGCTTAACGGATCAAATGGCATCTTCTTGGTGCTTAGAACAATCTCATCGATGTCTCCATGGTCTCCATTCATCTTCATGCTTCCTTGCAACCCATGCTCATCCTTTCCTTGATGTCCATTGTCATCTTCAAGTCCATGATCAACCTTGGGTGCATCATACAATGTCCAAGTTCCCACTGCAAACTTGGCAAAACGAGGCTTCAACAGAAGTTTCACAAACAATAATCGAAGGTTCAATAAACCTTTTCATAGTGGCAATAACAACAAGGCTTCTGGATCATATTACACCAACAAACCCACTTGCCAAATCTGTGAAAAAGTAGGTCATTGGGCAAGACAATGCCGACAAGGTGGCTCATTCTTTTCCTCTTGGCCTAGTGTCAATTTTGCTAATGCTATGTCCTCTGGGAAACCGTGCTGTTTGGACTCAGGAGCAAGTCACCACGTTACTGCAGATCTCAAAAATCTCTCAATTTCCTCTAAGTATGATGTACGGAGACAATTCAGATAGGTGATGGAACAGGTCTGTCAATTACCCACACAGGTGATACAGAGATTGTTACTTCTGATCATTCATTTAAACGTGAAGAAGTTTTATGTGTTCCATAAATAACACAAAATTTAGTCTCCGTTTCAAAATTTTGCAAATCAAATGATGTATCAGTTGAATTTGATGCTGCCAAATTTCTGGTTAAGGATTTGCAGACACGAGCAATGGTGATGCAGTGGTTGAACGTGGATGACGTGTATCAGTTCCCTTCTGAGTCTCAACAAATAAAGCATGTTGCTCTGTCAACTGTTCGTGTATCTACCCATAATTGGCACCAGTGTCTAGGTCACCCCTCCAAGTTGATTCTTAGTCGAGTCATCAAAGAATTTTCTCTTCCAGTCTTGTCAAATGATTTTCATTCTTGTAACTCATGTCATTGCAATAAAAGTCACAAGCTATCATTTGGTATATCATCCTTAAGTAGTCCAAAACCTTTGGAACTCATTTACACAAATATTTGGGGCCCTGCACCAATTACTTCTTTTGATGGCCATAAGTACTATGTAATTTTCGTTGATCAATTTTCTAAATATATTTGGTTGTTTCCTTTGAAAAGAACATCCGATCTTTACTTGTTGTTTCCAAAATTCAAAGCTGTAGTTGAAAAATTCTTCAATTCATCCATTATTACTTTATACTCTGATGGGGGTGGGATGGGGAATATGAGAAACTTAAACAATTCGTTCAACCACATGGTATTTCCCATTTGCAAACACCACCTCATACATCCGAGCACAATGGATTTGTTGAACGGCGTCATAGGCATGTTGTTGAAACTGGCTTGACACTCTTGCATCAAGCCTCCTACCTCTCCAATTTTGGACCTATGCTTTCCAGATAGCAGCTTATCTAAATAATCGCATTCGTTCACCAATCTTAAAATTTCAGTCACCATTTCAAGTTTTGTTCAATAAAAGTCCAAATTACCACAAGTTATAAGTTTTTGGGTGCCTTTGTTACCTTTGTCTTCGTGCCTTCAATAAGAATATGTTTCAAGTTAGATCAAAACCGTGTGTCCTTCTTGGTTATTTTAGCAATAAGAGTGTTTTTCTATGTTTAGAAGCTAAGTCGTCTAAAATCTTTGTTTCCAGACATGTTGAGTTTGTTGAAAATCAATTTCCCTATCAACAACTCAAGTTTTCATCTTCTCAAGAATTTCAGTCTATTGCTAACTCTTTTTTGGCTCATCCTAATCTTGTTGTCTTACAAAATCAAACCCGAGCAGAGTCTATCACGCCGTCCACGTCAACTCCAGCGCCTCTCCATGAGGTAACTCGTGTTTCTCCTAATACTTTTGCTTCAGTTCAAACTGATCAATTATCTGCAGATATTGTTCATGAACCTCTCTTGCAGCAACAATCAGACACAACATGAGAATCGGGCTACCAACATTCATTTTATGGTCACACGATCAAAAAATCAAATAAGTAAGCCAAATCCAAAATTCTTTTTGGTACTGAGCATCCAGTGTCTGAGAGTGAGCCGACATGTGTTTCTCAAGCAATCAAGGATTACAATTGGCGTTCAACCATGAATGAGGAGATTAATGCTCTCATCTGGAATGGTACTTGGTGTCTTGTTCCTCCATCTTCAAATCAGAACCTTGTAGGCTGCAAGTGGGTCTATAGGATGAAAAGAAATCCTGACAACACAATCTTAAAATATAAGGCGAGATTAGTCGCAAAAGGGTTTCACTAGAGACCGGGGATTATTTTTTCTGAAACTTGCAGCCCTGAAGTGACACCAGCAACAATCCAAATTGTGCTCTCTCTTGCTGTTCAATTTAACTGGGGGTTACTTCAATTGGATGTCAATAATACGTTCCTCCATGGAACACTTTCTGAAGATGTGTTTATGAAACAACCTCTAGGGTTTGTTGATTCCACACACCCGGGTTCTGTCTGCAAGCTCCACAAAGTCGTTTATGGCTTAAAACAGGCACCAAGAGCTTGGTACACTGCCTTAAGCTTGTTTCTTATACAGGTTGGTTTTCATCAATCCAAATCAGATTCCTCCTTGTTCATTTATATCAATAAGGATGTTCTTGCCTATTTTCTGGTCTACGTGGATGATATTATATTGACTAGAAATTCCAAGTCCTTCTTAGAAGAATTTATTGGATCTCTGTCGAAGCAGTTCCCGCTTAAGGATCCAGTCTTTCTAAGCTATTTTTTGGGTATTCAACCAATATCACTGCCAATGGATTATTCTTGTCACAAAAAAAGTACATAATAGACTTGTTGGAGCGCACTAAAATGCTAGACTCCAAGCCTATCAATACGCCTATGGCAACCACCGCTTCCTTGACTCTCGACGTGGGCACAGTGTTATCTGATGCAACAGAATATCGAAGCATAATTGGGACACTGCAGTACTTGTCCCTAACTCGATCGAATATCTGCTTTGTTGTCAACAAGGTTGCTCAGTTTATGCATCAACCTATAGATGTGCATTGGTAGGCCTTGAAGCGTATCCTGCGGTATCTTAACGGTACCTTGTCAACTGGTCTTTCTCTACAAGAATCAACTTCTACCGGCAGTAATTTTTCTACAACACTTTCAGCCTATGTCGATGCAGATTGGGCAGGCGATACTAGTGATCGTAAATCCACATTAGCTTATCTTGTCTATCTCAATGGTAATTTAATCTCTTGGAAATGCAATAAGCAAAGAGCGGTGGCGAGATCTTCGACGGAGGCAGAATACAAAGCAATTGCAAGTGCTACAACTGAACTGGCATGGATACAAAATTCATTGTTTGAACTACAAATGAAGGTAGCTAGTCCTCCTACAATTTATTCAGACAACATTGGTGCATCGTATGTCTCGGGCAATCCTGCTCTTCATTCCAAAATGAAACATATTGCTATTGATTTTCATTTTGTTCGCGACAAGGTTCAAGCAGGTGCTCTTCAAGTTTGACATGTTTCGACACATGACCAATTGGTTGATCTGTTGACAAAGCCTTTTTTTAAACAAAAATTCCAGCAACTTCATTCCAAGATTGGTGTTTCTTCATCCCCCACACCATCTTGAGGGGGCGTATAAGAGATAAGATAATCCAGCAATTTAAATTTCAATTTGTATTCATATATTTGATTGTAAAGCTGTTATAGAGATAGGATAGCAACTCCTAAGAGTTTAATGTAAACCGAAATACACCTTGTATTTAATCCATGTAACTAACAGATCAATGTAAGTTCACTTCTCCAAATTTCCTACTACTCTTGTTCTCTGCCTTAACTGGCTTATCACTTCTACATATAGCAACTCCTTGTTCCCAATTGGTATACGTTGAATAGCCTTACACTGATCCCTAGTAACACAATTCTCAATACAACTGGTATTCCAACAGACAGAATCCACATTTAAGATATCTGCTACCTTCTGAGGCAGTGGACGATCATGAATGCCAGGATCACCAAGAATTCCCTCCTAAAGACCGGGTATCCACTTATAATTCCAGATGTTAACCTCAACTCCATCACCAATTTGCCATATCAGTTGTTGTTACAAGAAGTCTCGACTAACAATCAAATTGCACTAGGACCATGATGGCCTTGCCCCCTTCCTTGCAGTGAAGATATCTCTATTAGGAAAGTAAATTCCTTACTCTGACCCAAAATGCATTAGGCTCCTTCATCATTCTCCAGATTTGTTTTCCAAGAAGAGCAATGTTAAAATCTTCAAGATCTTTAAAGCCCATCCCACCCACTTCTTTTGGTATCGATAGAGACTTCCAACTATCCCGATGAATCTTTCTCTCATTCCCTTGTTGCCCCCACCAGAAATTTGCAACAAGTGCATTTATCTCCATGCAAATCTTTTTTGGGAATTTGAAGCATGCCATAACATGTGCAGGAATGGCACATGTTACTGCCTTAACCAAAACTTCTCTACCTCCCATAGATAACAAGTGTTGCTTTCAAGATTTCAGTTTTGCCTTAACCCTATCTTTATTATAACTCAGCATACCACATTTAGTTTTCCCCCAAGAAGAATGAATACCTAAATATGTACATGGATTACTAGCAGCTCTTATATGCAGGGTATCTTTTATCTCTTTCCTCTGCTCATCACTTGTATTAGGAAAGAAAATGGTGCTAGATTTTTCAAGACTCACCTTCTAACCAGAAGCTTCTGAATAATCTCGTAAGATTTTAAACAAATTCTTACAAATCTCAGATCAACTTTCACAAAGAGCAAAGAATAATCAACAAATAATAAGTGAGAAAGCTCAGAACATTCTTTTTTAATCTTAATGCCCTCCAGATTTTTGTTCAATTTCTAATCGGATCATCCTAGAAATGACATCTATGAGAAAGAGGAACAAAAAAGTAGATAGGGGATCTTCTTGTTTAATAACCCTATAAAGAAAAATGACTCTAGTAGTTTAGCTATTGATGACCAAAGAATAAGAAACAATACTAATAGTTTCAAAAATCCATGTACACCATTGTTTACAGAATCCTAACCTTTGTGGTAAAGCTCCTAAAAAATTCCATTCCACTCTATCATAAGCCTTCATCATATCAAGTTTGAGAGCTAAAACTCCCTTTTTCCCATTTTTTATCAACTTCAAAAAGTGAAAGACTTCCTGAGCTACAACAATATTATCATGAATTTGCCTCCCCTCGATAACAGCACTTTGTTGCTCAGTTATCAAATGATTCATCAAAGGTTTTAGTCTGTTCACCATGATTTTCGAGATGATCTTATAAGAGAAATTACAGAAACTTATAGGCCTAAACTGAAAAATCAATTATGGACCTTTCACTTTAGGAATCAAAGCAGCATTGGTATTGTTCCTTTCCCTAAGAGTGTGTTTGGATGAGGATATTCAAGAGGGAGATTCATTTTGATAGGGATTTTTTAAAATCTAAAAAAAACTTTGTTTGGCAAAATTATAGTTGGGTTTTTGAAATATCTTAGGAAATTGGAGAGGGATTTTTAGAGGGCCCAAAACCTCTCTCCAAAATCCATGTAAGATGGTGTCTTTTTGAAAATCCTCTTATTTTTAACTTAACCACCACATTAACTAACTTTCCTTTTTTATGAAAATTTTATATTTTTTAACTTAAATGATAAAAATGTATTTTTGAAAGTGTGTTTTCACTTCTAAATTTTATTAGAAATATATATACATTATTACAAATCCAATGATATCCATATTGCATATTTTTATTCTTTTAATATTATTTTTTATAATTAAATATATTTTTTCATTAAAAAAATTCTAAATACCTCACAATCTCCTCTTAAAAATCTTCATCCAAACTAAGATTTTTAAAAGTTAGCATTTCAAAATGATACATTTCAGGATTCTTTCTCTTTAAAAATCTTTAAAATTTTAAGAATTCCCCATCCAAACACACTCCAAGTAATCTGCCACTATGAAAAAATCGCCTCACCATGTGTGACACATCATCTTTGATGTTATCCCAGTGCTTCTGATAAAACAGACCATTAAAGCCATCAGGCCCAAGGGCTTTGAGAGCTCCCATACTGAAAACAACATCCACAATCCTAAATATTTTAAACCCAGTCATTAATATTATCGTTAATCCTAAATATTTTATTCCTTTGCCTTTTCTGCAAGGTCACCTGCTGAAAATATCGAGTATTCTTGTCTCCCCAGTTAAGCCAATTTACACGTGCCCTTTGATGCCAGTATATTTCTTCCTCATTCAAAATCTCACTAAGTTGAGCCTGTAAATTCTTAAAGCACTCAATATCGTCCTCATAATTTTTCGAATCTCGTAATTCCCCATGCTAGATTACTTCCTTTTTCTTCCTATTTTTATTCTTCTCACACCTCCATTTAATCAACAAATCTTTGCATTTCCTCAATTTCCTGGTCAGTCTAAAAACAGCAGAGCCATTAATTTGTTCTTGCTAGTTTTGAGCCACAACGTCCTTACATTCATTATCTTTTAACCAGGTGGCCTCATATTAAATGGTCTTCCCTCCTTTTTTATCATTACACTCATAATCTATAATAATAGGGGAATGGTCAGAACCTATAGCTGGCAGGTTACAAATCTAAGTTTTAGAGAAGCAATCAAGCCATTCCAGATTCACCAACCCTCTATCAAGTCTTTCCTTGATGATTTCCCCTTCTCTTACGCCAGATCAAGTGAATTTAACATCTTGATAAAGAACTACCAACAGCCCACGAAAGTGATCATGTCTTGAAATGTTTTCATTACTCTTCATTCCATCATTCGACTTCCATCGTTTTCATGATCATCAACAATATCATTCATGTCTCCCATACATAACCAAGGTTCGTCAATTTGTAATGCCTACCTTTCTTTCTTCACAAGTGGGAGTTCCATAAGTCCACATTATCCTACATTTCTCACCACAAAGATCTTCAACAAGAGTATTAATAATGTTTTAGACTCTTGAATAACATTGATCTTCATTTCCTCCTTCCACCATAAAGCCAAACCTCCACTCAAACCAACTGGTTCCACAGAAACAGCCTCATTGATATGCATTTTCCTTCGAATTTTCTCCAACTTCTCTTTCTTATTCCTAGTTTTCATCAGGAAAATAAAATCTAGGTAAAATTTCCTCTTAACCTCCTTTAGGTTTTTAATTGTTAAGGTAGATCCAATACCTTGACAATTCCAAGAAATGCCTATAAAAATGACTTGGTGACTGTTTTAGGCCAGTCACCAACACCTTCAGCATTCAAACTACTATCCACACCTTCCACTTCACAACTCTGCTCCCTGGATTGATCACACAAAAGCACCGTGACATCAAACAGGCACATCTCCTCAATTTCTTACCTTCTCCAAATAGCAACACCAACCTTTTTCTTCTTTCCTCTACCTCCTTCCTAACCTACACTTAATTTAGGCCTGCCTCTCAAATTCTTGTTTTGACAAACCTCATAAAGTACTTCCTTTCCCTCAACTGCAGCTACCACTTGTACTTTAACTCTCCTTTTCTTTTCACAAGATCCCATAATTTCCTCCCCACTTCTTTTAATATTCAAACTCATAAATTCAACAGCTAGGTTAGATTCTGCTACATTTCTCTGTCTATCCATGCTTCTCTTGAACTTTATGTAGAAAAAGAAATTTCGGCCCAATAAGAATTTTCTACAAATTTCTTTTAAGAATTTATCCTTAAATTTATTGGATATTTTCTAAAGAAAATTGGTAGATAAATATGACAGATGGTGTAACCAATCAGATTTCAATATCTAATAGTTTGACCAATCAAAATTAATCTGTGAGTCATCACCTGGAAATTGCCAAGGAAATTACCTATAAGCTTCCTTGGAACATCATCCACCGTTGGATTTTACTTTGCTTGCAAGTAAAGCATATTAGCATTAAATGCACAGGGAATTTTCTCCACTATATAAAGGGAGTCCCCAAAGCTATTTGACACACACAAATTGAAAAGCAGAGAAACAGAGCTTAAGAGCAAAGTCTCTAGAAGATTTAAAGAGGATTATTGAAAGAAGATCCACGTATGTGGAGGATTATTATCAAAGAAGATTGAAAGAAGATCCATGCATGTGGAGGATTATTATCAAAGAAGATCCAAGGAGGATTATCAAACAAGAAATTTATTTGCAGAAGCTCACTTTCAAGAAATTATTATTTTGATCTTCATCAACATATTTGAAGAAGATTATTTTTGTTTGTTCAAGATCAATTCGCCAAGACCCTTGAATCAAATTATCATCAATCCGATATCAAGTCATCAAAGACACTCGAATCAAATCAAGCTCCCAAGTTATCAATTTAAGATCAAGTCATTCGACCCATGAATCGTATCAAATTAAACTCTCAAATTATCATCAAGTTCAAGATCAAGTCGTTCGACCCTTGAAGCAAATCTTAAAGCAGAATCTTGCAAAGGGGAAGAATCATAGGATAATTTTTTTATTATTAGAATTTGCAATGATTGTACCCGCATTCATCAATCAATAAAATTATTATTTGGCTTTGGAATCTTTCTTGTTTTATTTCTAAACTTAGAAATTTTGTGTGTTACACCGTAACAGGGCAATCAAGTTCTTTTCTCCATTTCTAGAAGGTATTTCAAGAATCAAATTTGAGGTACAAGTTGGAATGTATCTTTTAAGGGTTTTATCGTATATAAGAAAAGAGGGTGAAATGTTTCCTGGGAAATAATATTATTAGAAGAATTAGTGTCAATATTTTCCAAAGAAGGAATGAATTCTCCTGAACTAGGAATATCAAGTTCAGGTTGGCCATGTTCATCATCAGCAATTTCCTCAACAACAGGTTCATTAGGATTATGGGCTAAAATTTAAGAATGGTTGTTAAACAACTAGTTATCAAGTATATTGAGGCTATTTTCAGACATGGGAATTTGTTACAAAGAAAGGTCTTCAGGTGGTAATTGTAAATCTTCTAGGTGCTGCTCACAATCAAAATAAGCTATAATGGTTCTTTCATTGGCAAGATCATTCAAAGAATTGTTCTGGTTCAGTAGAAAACTATGCCCATCAACAACTAATTCTATAGTAAAGCCATCCATTTTTCTGCTCAACATCTGTGTTTCCATTCTTTCTCTTTTCAACACATTCTCCCCAGACCCTTCCAAGTTACCACTATTATTAACATGGTGCAGATTATACCTTCAATTAGAACTTTGTGAGTCACATTTACTCTGATTAGCTCCAACATCTTGCCTCCAGTCTCAACTCTCTGTCCCTTTTTAATTATCTTCCTTGTTATTTCTTCTCCACAACTCACTATCCACCCTTCTCTCTGGGATGTATTGCCTACACATCCCCAATTTGGCAGGCATAGCTCACAAACGGGACCATAACCTTTCCCAGAAATCTCAACTCCTTCTTCTGAACAATGCTTCCCAACATGACCAAGCCTGCCACAAGTAAAATAGAATTCTCCCAACTTCTCATATCTCACTTCAACCCAACTCCTATCTCGATTTTTCCTAAGCACCCAAAGCCCATTAACCAGGGGTCTTTCCACATCAATTCCCACCCTGATTCGTAAAAAACTACGACCAATCCCTCCATTAGTGATAGGATCCTCAACTCTCCTAACCCATCCCTGTTTCCCACCTATAATTTCCCCATTTTTCTTAGTAATCATCTCCATGGGAAGGTTATGTATTTGAACCCAATATTCAGCAATCTCAAACTATAATTCTTCCATACTACAATCCTCCTTCCACTTCTTTAAAACCATACAAGCTCCCATAATATTCCATAGACCCTCTTCAATAACTCAGTTCCTAGCAGCATCTACCCAAAAGGATATCCCATACATATTTTCCCCCATTTCTCTAATGCAAGGAGCAAGATCTCCATATATTTCTTAAAACTCCAATGACTCCCCTGCGATTAAGAATCCTTTTAGCCCAGATTTTACCCACTACCTTAAATTTCGTTAAAGCAAGCCCAGATTCATCGAAGTCATCCAATTTAATCTCCATATCCATATCAGGATTCATAACTCCAACCCCCCTAAATACTACTCAGTCAAAGATAAGGCAACAATGGTGATTTAAGAAAATAGTTTCAAGTTTTGAACAAAATGAAAACTATATCGATTTCGTATGCTTTAATCGAATAAACAGAACAAAGTAAGCCAACAAGTATAAAGAAGCAACTGCCAGAAGTCTCAAGAAAATCCTAGGCTTACTACCAAACCTAAAAAATAGCTCTAGACTCAATAAAAAAAAAGATCCAGCTCCAAGACTCAAATACACGAAATGAGAAAGAAAAGCAATGAAAATAATTAAATAAAAAGAAAAAAGAAAGAAGAAGAAGAAGAAATCTTACCTGGTGACGCCCCTTGGATCTCCAGCATCGAAATCCGCCAATCTCAGCTGCGACTTGGAATCTGAAACAAAAGAAAAGAAATTGCCAAGAACTAGCAATGAAACTCGTTCAAGAAAAGAAAATGACGAATCCTAAGGATAACTAGATTTGACAATTACTCAGAGGAGTCACAACTGTCGAGAAAATTCTTAGAAAGAAAACCGTCTTCCAGAGGAAACCGTTTTTCTTGAGTAACCACTCTGTCAAGAGAAAATTCTGTCCCACAAATAAGAGAATTTATCTTCTTCTAATTAGAAACTTTTTTTGGCCTTCGATATTTGTTTTTATTGTTCCTTTTTTTAATCTGAAAATATTTTTTTTATTGGTTCTCCTTTTATTCTAAAATATAAATTTGATAGTTATTTTTATAACTCCCCCTTCTTTTATGTTGCGCCAAAAATCTCTTGAAGAGTTTTTGCGTTAGAAACTAAATGACCGCTTGAGGGCGTGCAAGTCAATTTGCTAAAATTGACAAAGAGGAGTATAAATGTGAATCTGGTGTGCATAGTAGCAAATTAGAGCGATTTGAGGAGACTGGATCAAAGTCACACCGAAGCATTTAAATCATCGATCCCAGACAAGTTTTCCTAAATTTTGCGTTTCAGAGGCTGTTCTTATTGAAAATGAAAGAAAAAATAACAAGTTGATTATTATTTTGGAAGAATAAACACGTGTCTAGTGTTTTTATATCGGGAGACAACATTGAAAGAGAAAAAAAATTGAAGAACGAGTAAGAACTCGTGATGAAAAAGAAGAAATCTGGAGATTTCAGCAACAAGACTATAGAGAAAAGCACGGAGCAAGTTTGTAACGTGTTGAAGCGTTGTTTGAAGCATAGGGGTCGATCCCTTTATATAGGGGGCGGCATGGGCCTTCAGGCTTGATGGGCTTGGCAATTTCTGACTCAAATTCAACAACTTCAGGAGATGACTTCAATCATCTAGAAATTGCCAGGAAATTAACTTGACCTCTGAATTACCCTTCTGGGATGCTACACACCTTCTAGAATCCATGATGAGATATCTCCAATGCATGATTTTCGAATTCATCACCTTCCTGACATGATTCAACATGTCTTTTTACCTCCTTCGAGCCTAAAAACAACTAATTCAGCTAGAAGATGGCTCATGAATGTTGAGATTTATACTCTTAACATGAAAGCCACTAAATTCTTCATACTTAATCATATTAAGCACATTAAATCCTAAAAATATCATTCAACTAAGAAAATGGCCAAAACCGGGGTGTAAAAGCCATATGTCCTTAATTGAAAAGATTGTAAAAGTTATCACCGACACCTGAAATGGCTCAAACTTTACGTGTAGCCATAATATCATGTATCTAAAGTGATGCCACTTGTTTGGCTCGAAATCCATGCTCAAATCATCTTAAACCGACAACTTGTCCTTAATTAAAAACCGAGACAAAGTTTTCCGACTATGTCAGAATGAGATTAAATTTCACCAGGTTGTGCAGCATGACTCAAGGATCATCATGGTATGCTTCATGTTGAAATCTCACCACTCTAGCTAGGTTTGTCCTTAATTGAACAAAATGCAGAAGTTGTCAAATTGCCTCCCGGGAGATGGCAACTGCTAGGCGGCTTCACCACTATGTTAGGGTGAATACATACAAGGAATGTGAGACTTTAAACCTCACGCCTCCTTTATGTAGATAAGTTAACTGCTTGCTGACAAACATTGACTTGTTGACTCCTTAATTGTAGGGAATGAGGAGACAGCTTCCTGAGAACAGGGCGGCCCCTCCTAGGACACAGGAGACGGCTTGTGTTTATTATTTTAGGTTCATGAGACGTCTCCTATCTTTATTTCAAGGTGACGTGTCATACAACTCCTTATTTTAATTTCTGCTACACTTGCTGACAGCTTCATTAAAAGGAGTCGTCTCTTAATAAATTTTCTGCCACATTCCTTATTATGGACGGCACATATGAAATAATTATTATTATTCTGAAAATAATTATTATTTTCTTATTAATTTCGGCATTAATTATTAAAATACAAGAATTTCCTAATTCAATTAGAATTAAGATGGTGCAGAAACCAAGTTTCACCAGGATTTGAGATCAAATCTTGACCACTCATCTTGATAATATTTATGTGCAGACCAATTTATCCTCAATTGTAAATTGAGGTATAAACAATTTATAAAATAAAATTAAATGCTTAAAACAAGAAAAAAGTTCCTTTATGTACCAAAAAAAATCTCCGGAAAAAAAAAATTCCTATGGCTTTAACCCCCTACCCTCTGCGAACAAAGGCACTGCTCTTGTGTATATAGTGAAAGGAGGGATTTATAGTTGTGTAAACAAAATTATTTATACCCTTTATATAATTGAAAATATGATAAAGCATTGAATTTAATACTCTAGTCGTGCACATAAAATTCAAGCCGATTAGATATCTTTAATCGTAAAGCATTGAATTTAATACTCTAGTCGTGCACATAAAATTCAAGCCGATTAGATATCTTTAATCGATTACTAGATATTATCTCCGCGCATTTGCGTCGGGTTTTTCGGTTTATGATTGGAAGTGAGTAATTTCAATTTTAATTAAAATTTTATCTTATGTAATAGCAATTAATTTAAATGGAAGGAAATGTTGTTAGAATTCTAATGTCTATTCAAATAATTATATACTGAAAAAAGGAAATGAAGTTTTACTTTGATTATAATTCAATGTTCTAAATATTATTTATAAATATTATTTGGAATTCCAAATATATAATGATATATATTGGTTTTCTCCCAACCAATTAACTTTGGACAAATGTCAGCAGGAGAAGAGCGAAATACTAAGCAGACAGCAGTTTGGAATACTGAGCATATAGCAGTTTGGGGATAACTTTAATAGTAAAGGTATAGATTTACAAGGATTAAGAAATCTCTATTCATAATTTATAAGTCTACTCAAGTAGGTGAATTTAAACTACCGTTTATCTCTACGTAAATATATAACTCTAATATTTCAACTCAATTTTAATCTGTTCAAAATCAACAAAGATGATTATGAAAATTAGAATACTAATTCAAAAATTGTATTTTTTGAAAGAAAACTTTAAAATAAAATTGAAATTTATTTTTCTTTTATTATGGTTAAATTTTAACCATTTTTTTTGCCAGAACCATTTGGTATTGAAAAGGGAAATAGCTAATGGGTGCATGGGTGCACCCGTTAAACCTATTTAATACTATTACTTTTTATATAACAAAAGTGAGTACTCCCTCCATTCCTTATTTTTTTTGGGGTACAAGTGAAATCTCATTACAATCAGAATAAATCTCTCTTGCCCAAACATCTAAATGAGAATCCAACCCAAACTAAAAAATTATCTTAAATAACCTACCTACCGAACTACCAAACAAACAAACAAATAAATAAACTAAACTCACATTCTGAGAGACTTGAACCTAGGACCTCACGGTCCAGACACGGTGCACTCACCAATTGAGTTAACAACTCGGACGCCCCTTCATTCATTGTTATAAGTTCTTACCATCTGTTTCCTTTTATTTGTCATCATCATATACCACGAAATTAGACAATTTTTTGTTCCAATTAACACTATTTAAAATACTCTTGAATTCCCAAACAGATTTAAATAAGGTGGTTGATGTATTATCCCATAATCACTGGAGTTTAAATATCTCTTCCTTCCCAATAAAAAGTCTAAAAAGTTGTGAGGGTAATTTTGGTAATATCCTTAGAAATTCTATCGAATTTTGAAAATAACTAATTTTTAACTGTTTATCTTGATTAAAAATTTCAGTTATTATGGATTTATAAATATAGAAATAGAGAGAGTAGCATCTAATTGCATTATTATACTTTTCACATTTAATTAAGAGAATATTTTTTTTCATTAGGCAACAATACCCTTGTAAAATTATTTTTCATAAAATTTGTAGAGTTTAGCCACAGATATTTATTTGGTTTAAAGGGTAAATTTCAAACTTTAAAGGCTAATTGCTCAATTAAGGTAAAACGTTTCCGGATCGGCCTAATTTAAGCCAGAACCTTTCAATTGGGTCAATTTGGGGCAAAACGTTACGAATTGGCTTCAAATAGGGGCAGTCCGTTAATTTGGATGGGAATTATGTTGCACGCGTTTGGGGGGCGCGTTAATACTTATTACGCTGACACGTGGCTATTTAATTTCGAAATAAAATCAAATTTAAGCTAAATTAATTTCATTTAGACAGAAATTAAAAAGAAAAAAAAACTTGAAATAAATTAAAAGGTTTTTTTTTTGCAGAGAAATAAAAAGTTTAGGGTTAGGTTTTTTTTGGCTAATTTCTTCATTTTCATTCTATTAAAAAAAATTCTCTCTGTCTCACAGCCGCTCGAAGAACCGCAAGCACCACCACATGATGGTCATATCGGAAAGCACCGCAAGCACCCTGGAGGTCGCGGTAACGCCAGAGGTATGCACCACCACAGGATCCTCTTCGACAAGTACCATCCTTGGTACTTCGGGAAAGTGGGTATGAGGTATTTCCACAAGCTCCATAACAAGTTCTACTGCCCCATCGTCAACATCGACAAGCTCTGGTCTCTCATCCCAGAAGACGTCAAGGCCAAAGGCAACAAGGACTCGGCGCCGATGACCGATATGACTCAGTTTGGGTACTTGAAGGTCCTCAGAAAGGGTGTTTTGCCCGAGAATCAACCCATCGTTTTATGGTTGGGGTTTTGTGTTTCTGATCAAAATGAGTTTGTGTTGATTTATGGTTGGGGTTATGGCTTTCTGGAAAAAGTTTTGTTTTATGAGTTTTTGGGTTGAATTGATTATGGGTTTTTCGATGTTTCTGGAAATAAGGGGTTCAAACTTAATTTATGGGTTGAATTAAGCTCTCCTTAATGTTTTTTGATGTTTATGGGTTGAATTGTTTATGGTTTGTTCATAATTTAATTTGGGAATTAGAGTTTCAGATTTAAATGAAAAGGGAAACCAAAAAATAGTGTTGTTTTATGAGTTATTGGTATGAATTCTTTATGGGTTTGGGGCTGGAGCTGCATCTGCTACTTGTAAGGCAGTGGAGGATTTTAGTTTTTTTGTTTTATTGTGTGGGCAAGGAGAAGTTAGCCCTGTTTTATCAACATCTTACAGCTAGCTATTATGTTCATGGTGCACTTAATTGCGCCATGAACACTTAATTAATACTTATAATTTTTTTTTTTATAATTGCTATCTAATTTCTTTGCCATATTTACATTCTGTTGCATTTTGAGTTAAGTTAAGCTACATTAAGGAGCAAAACAGGGTATTGAACAGAAATTAAGAATATTTTCATTAATAAGCAATTCAGTTAAGATGAACGTTTAAGCCAATTTTTTCTTTTTCCTTTTTTTCATTTGTTTTAAAACTTTTTTTTAAAAAAAAATACTATAATTAAAAACATTTTTTATTGAGTTAACGGTGTCCGTTACCTCTAACGGTGCGTATCTTTCACTCTCGAAAAGGTTTTGCCCAAATTGACGGGCTGCCCCTATTTGACGTCAATTCGTAACGTTTTGCCCCAAATCAACCCAATTGAAAGGTTCTACCTCAAATTAGGCCGATTCTGTAACGTTTTGCCCTTAATTAAGCAATTAGCCAACTTCAAAATATTTTCTTATAAGGTTTTAGAAATAAAATAAAAATAATTTGTAAAAATTTTGTCACAAATCAATAGGGTTTACCCCTAAATAATAATGTTTGCCTTGGTTTAAAGAGTAAGGTTTAAAATTTAAGACCTATAGTTTTAGGGAAAAAATAATTTATTAAAAACTATTTTTTAGATTTATTTTTTTATCCAAAGGTATTTTTGTCATATACTTATTTAACATTAGTAATCATTAACACACAGTTCAAAAACTATCATTAATTGCCTTAAATATCTATACTATATTAAAAAGTACATACTCTTGTAAAACTTTTGAATCGCCCATTATATCCTTATTTTTCGAATATATTTCTTAAATGTCATTGTTTAAACTTTTATAGTTTTACTCAACTAAAAACTTTTTTTATTTAATTAAATCTAATATCTTTATAACTATTTTATTTTTACCATTTTACTATTTGATTAAAAAATCTTATATATTAGAATTTTTTAATATATTTTTATAATTTTACTCAACTAAAAACTCTATTTCTATTTAATAAAATCTAATATCTTTATACCTATTTTATTTTTACCATTTTACTAATTTAATTAAAAAACTTAGATATATTAGAATTTTTAAAATATATTTCTTAAATGACATTATTTAAATTTTACAGTATTTTTAGAAAAAAACTTTTACAGTTATTATACTAAAAACTTTATTTTTATTTAATTAAATTTAATATTTGATATTTTTTTTTACTTTTTATCATTTTAAATTTAAAATAATGGAGGAAGTAGTCCCGAACCCATTTCAATTATAATGTAAACTAATAAAAATATTATTATTAAGTTTAAAAGTTAAAATAAGGCTCTGTTTGTTAAATTAAGTACTGAAAATTTAAGTACTGAATCTTTATGGCTATTGAATTTAATACTGAATTTGTGGTGAAAAAACTGTTTGATAAGTTACTTAATTTGAAATGTAAGAAAAATATTTTTGTTGATATTTTTGTATGAAAATATTTCAAAAATACATTGGTAACAATTAAAAAAGGAAAGAATTATTGATAAAAGGAAAGAACATAACATTAATGTTTGAATCTTTCCATAAATAATATTGTTGAATAGAAAAAGTAACCTTAGACCTACTTTTTATTTCCAATGCTTTTTCATTGAAAATTTTAAATTAAGTGATTTTCTAACCTTAATTATCAAACGCATTGAAAAAATTAAAGCATTGAAAATTTTCATTTTCAATGGTTTGAAAATTTTCAATGGTTTATCAAACAGCCCCTAAGTTACCTAATCATTAATTATTCATATTTGTTTAACTAATTATGTAAAAAATTATTTAAATTTTAATTATTGTGATTGACCTTTTTTTCTATTTTTGGAGTGTGTATTTGTAGTTTAATGTATTGAAGTGTATAACAAGAATTTAAAGTTTTTAAATATAAAAAGAAGAGTAACATTCAATTATTTCCTTTGACTTATATAAAGTTGGAAAAGTCAATTGGGCGGGTTGAACGAATTTCGGGTCATCTATGTCCAGGTCAAATGAGTTAGGTAAATTTTTCGGGTGATTTGGATTTCGGCTCACCTGGCTTTAGGTCATTCAGGTCTAAGGTCAGGCGGGTTCGGGTTTTGGCCTCAGGTCACTCGGGTTCTGAATCATTCGAGCTTTGGGTTTTTCTGGTCTAGGAATATCTTTATTATTCGATTTATTTTACAATCCACTACCGGTGAAGTTCAGCAAACTACATATATATGGGGTTAAAAGTTGATATATGTGTCCCTTTATATATTAATTTTGAATATTAAATACGTAATTAATTATGAAATGGGGTATGTATTGAAATAAATATTGGTTATATAATATTTAAATTTAAGTTCTTTCATTACATCAATTAAAATTATAAATTAATTAATAATATAAGTATCAATAAAAATGAAATAGAATTACAACCCTTACTGGTGAGATTATTAGTACGGTAGTAAAATTTAATAGAAAAAATTGTCAAGAAATATATACTATATATTATTTTTAGTGGCTATGGAATTACTTAAAGCCCAAATTGAGGATTAATGTGGTGGCTCCTTTTGGCTTTTTTTGGTCTTTTCTCACTTTTCGGGTGACTAAAAAGGCCCTCGATGAATTTCCTCCCTTACTTTTCCTGCAACCCTTTTTTGTAATTTACTATTTTTATATTTATGATTAAGTGTGTTTTAATTACATATTAAATGTGTCTGGATATTAGGATTTACTGGTTCAACTCCTCTGCCGGAATTCCAAAGGACTGGTGCTATAAATGTATCTTCAATAACGGTTGATTCATGGGTAAATTATTGACATTCCAGTTATGTTTTCCTTTCATCTTCTTTTTCTATTTGGGTGGGTTTCTTCTTCCCTAACATTT
>AWUE01013749.1:0-31615 GCA_001974825.2 Corchorus olitorius | reverse complement strand
TCATCATGGAAAAAAGGGGATCTCAGAGAACCTATACGAGAACTGGTTGAAGTATTGGAAGCTTTGTTGGAAGTGAGATTCCCACATACTCCTCAAAGAATAGAAATGGAGAATTCGGACAGGCTAATGATGATGGATATAGCAAAGCTCATTATAGGATACCACCAATATACTAATGATAAAGAAATTGCTTCGGAGGAAAAAATCTTTCAATGGCTGAACATAAGACCTGACGAGATTCCTTCACCAGAATCTATCTTCAAACAACTTCAAAAGCCTCTTATAATTTCGGTTCTCACTTCCCATGGTCTTGCGAGTTACAAACTCCCTCTGATGGCTGTCAGGATATATCACCCTTCACTAGAGCATATTGAATTGACAAGTCCAAACACGACCTGCAATAAAGAGGGATACAAGCATGTTTGCTACCTATACACAGCGGAGAATATTGTTCAAGGGAGAATTTCTATCAAGACAGACATATTGACATACTTGCAGAGGCACTTTCATACGATATACAGATTGGAATTGGAACCAGCAACTTTAACTCCAAACTACACACTTTCCCAGAACCTTTTCAGCACCCAACGCATTTATCAATCATGATCTGCAATGTAATGGGGGCAGAAATATCTACTTTCCAAGATGAAATAAAGACAATTGTGGAGTATAGTGTAACAAATATCATTATTCTAACAGAGACAAGGATCAGTTCAACAGAAGCATGCTATCTGGCATCGAGATTAGGTTAACATCAGGTAATAACTGAGGAGCCTATCAATTACAATGGTGGAATTTGTATGCTCGCCAATTTCAGAGACTTGACAATGAAGCAACTCGAGCATAGAGAGAACGAGATCATTATTCACCTTATTGAGATCTAAAAAACATGTTCTCTCATAGGTAAATGTTTCCCAAAAAAGTAGAATAAGATTATGCATTAATACACATGTACAAACTCTCACAAAAATAATGTATATATAAGAGGTAGAGCAAAAATGCAACCGAAGGTCAATGAAGAACAGTGGAGTTTCCGTCTACAGCTTTAAAATTTATTGGTAGATAGCATTGCAGGAATTTGCAAATTATATCGGATATTCTTATCCACTTTTAAATAAAAAAATGCTTTAACAATTACTGATTATGCTATGGATGTTTTCTACTAAATATATCACACTTACAAAAGCATAGTTTTATCTTCTTGATTTATTGATAAAGACGTTCAATATTGAGATTTTATCATTTATTCATATTATATATATATTTAGCTTCAGAGTTACAAAGATGCAAGGAAGGTGATAAACCAATATCATTAGAAGATGATATTTCTTCGGTTTGACAAAGATCAGTGTTGATGGTGTCGAGAAGGATGAATTTTGACACGGGACTGTGGATCGGGTTTTGATTGGTTTATTTTTTGATCCCATAGAATTTGGATCTAGGATGCTTTGTGTAAAATTGGAGGAATTATTCAAATTTCATTAAATTGTCAATTGGATACCTACATCTGGCCAAAAAAAAAAATGGGGTGCCAATACAAATTACCGTTATACAGTGTCATTGAACCAGTGTCCAATTACAATAAAGGGTCCAATTAAAATGAAGGCTAGATGTCTTAACAAAAATATATGGACCAGTGATCCAATAGGATAACAGTAACAAACAGTCCATCAACAACGAGGCCCACGTCTCAGCAAATGTCTCGCTGCTGACCACAAAGGAAATTGAAATCCTTGGTCAATCACAGTAAATTAATGGTATGAGAGTACATTGAATTCCTGACAAGTTACTTCTAGGGTTTTGAAGATACGGGTTCCTCGAAAATGGAAGGGCGATTTATGGTTACTCTTAATGAGTTTATGGGTTCTGAAACCTCGATCCTATCTCTTCCTCTGATACGGTTTGGAATTGGCTTCGTCAATTTGCACTTCTTCCCTTTTCCAAATTCAAAGTCTCCAGTAAACAAAATTCTCTCTCAGGGGATTTATTTACCTTTGCCTTCCTAATTCCTATTTATTTTCTCCTTACAATTAATGTAACTTTGATTAGAGATAAGCAATCTTAACCATGTCTTGAAAACGTTTCCAAGCGTTTAGGGAACGTGCAGCAAAATTGTTGTCTACTCTGCCACCAGGTTCTTATTCTAACAAATTCTTATTTACTTTGATTTCCAATCTATACATATTTAGACTGTTTTGTGTTTGCACAAACCGTGATGGGAAACACACCCCGAATCTATCGATTTAATATCTAACTGGAGAAAATACCATTGGATTTGAGCAACTCGATTCTGTCCTTCTGGAACAGGATAATGTATAAAACAATCCAATATGAATCTTGCTTAATTTAAACATGGCCATATAATCGATGCGAGATAATAATCTATAGAAACCAAAAACTGTTAAAGTTTTGGTGTTGAATTTGTAATTTGATCTTATTAAGGATTCTGATAGTGTGCTATGATTTTTCTAATCAACGCATATATATTTCTATATCAGAGAATGTGTTTCCTTTCAACAAGGTAGAGAAATCTGATATGATTTTTGATGTGTTCTTTAAAATGACTTCCTTAAACAATATAAAGGTGACTCATACAATTTTTTGTGAACTTTCTTTTTATAACACTCGCAGATTTTGTTTTTTGGTTTGGAGGTTAGATGTAATTTATGATATCCATGCCTTTATTTGATCAGCAGACTAAAGATGGAATCTCAATCAAGCAATGAGGTAACATCCTTATGAATACATTTTCATATTTGATTTTGTTCATTGGAGTTCGTAACATAATTAATTGAATGTATATGCAAACAGGCAACTGTTAGACCCTCTTTTCCTGACAAGAGAGATCTAAGGCCTCCTGTAAGGGAATTTATAGAACTGTTAGAAGGATTGCTTTGCATCAAATACCCTTTTCGACCTCCAATACCGACTCCTGAAACAAGGAGAAAACCAATTCTTAAGGAGGTCACGAGGCTCATAATTGGATATCACTACTTGACTAGCGATAAGGAAATTGCATTGGATACAACTGTTTATAGATGACTAGAACTAGGACCTGAGGATATCCCCTCGGCAGATATGATATTAAAGGGTCTAACACAGCCTCATATCATGAATGCCCTTGCTACTCATGGCCTTGCAACCTACAAGCTCCCTCAAATGCTTCTAAAAGAAGACATACCCTCGCCTATACACATTTCACTTACAGAACCTTGCACGAGATATAGTCTAGAAGGATATGAGAAACAGAGTTATATGTTCACTACAAGTAACATTGTTCAAGGCAGTATCATTATTAAAACAGAAGCTAATATTCTTGCTAGAGCCCTATCATACCGAATAGATTATGTGATTGGAAAAGAAGGTGCACTGTCAACATTTCCTGCTGCCTCAATCCCCTTCAAGGAACCCACAAATTTGAGTGTTCTTTTGTATAATGCCCTTGGAGCTGACCTCTACTCTTTCCGAAAGCAAATTGAATCAATTGTGAGAGACTTTGACCCAGTGATTATTATCATAACAGAGACTAGGCTCCCAGCGTGTGAGGGACACCAACTAGCAGCAAATATAAATTACATGCAAGTAATAACTTCTGATCCCATAAACTACAACGGTGGGATTCGGATGTTTTGTAACCTCAAGAACCTATCAATGAAGGAGCTCAATCATACACATAACAGACTCATGGTGAACTTGCTGACAAGATAGAGTGCTACAATTTTCTCTCAGGTAATAATTAGAAGTAGCCATATTATAGTTCTTTACTGCTGTCAAAAAAACTTAATCCTATAGAAGTATTGATTTCTATAACCTTAGACATTGACCAAGAAAATAAGTGCGAGGATACAATTTCTATTTCTCCTTCAAATGAATCAGATGTATGTTTCACGAATATTTATGTTTGAGTAGTTTTAAACCACGACTGTATTTATTTATATGTTCAGTTCAAGTTGTACTTGAATGCATAATTCCCATCTAGATGTTTATGATCTATAACAATACATTTATGATTGCATGGATGTAAAGTACAATATTCTTACCATGTTTGCTTTTATTGATATAAACGTTTGCCATACAGAGGATCGAAATTAATAAATCTAATGGTATTCTATATTTACAGAGTCAAAACAGAGGAGGATGAGCTTAAAGGTCACTGAAGCGTAATATGGTTGTGAGGATGTGAGGTGCAGCAGTAGGATTGGAATTGAGTCTTGGTCTGTTTTATAAAAATATTGTTGATTGATATGTTTTAATGTTTTGTTTAATTGTGAAAATAGTAGAATTAATTCCCAATGAGATTACTTTGTCTTTTGGTGTTTGGTGTCTGTTTAATTACTGGATGCTTTTAAGAACATCTTGAATTTTAGAAATCAGTCTAATTGGTATACAAAAATTAGATCATGCACAGAACATGATAGTTCCATAAATATAAATTTTTGAATGGATTAGTAACAGAGTTATGGAGAACTTCATTTCAAACCAAGTTTAGTCTCATAATCTTAACAACCACTCAAACAAATTTTAGAATGTAATTTACATTCCTTCAGTTTTAAGAAATAAAGGAATATAAATAGTCGCATCACCGTTTAATGGTTTTCCCGTCTTTTTGAACGCTTTGAAAAGACCTCACGAACCTCAGCTGGTTGATCAAGGTAAAGCCTTGGGGTGACGCTCTACTCTAAGTTAAGGCCCTCAAGGTGGATGACATGCTCTTAGGGGACCACGATGCTTAAAGCCAGAGATAAGCTGTGTACTCACGCACAGATGATTGTCTCAGCAAGTGATTGGGATTGCCGACGAGTGACCGGAATAGACAAACCAAGCAGAAAGGCTAAATCTTTAGTCCGACCTTGCCTTGAGTTGAGGTTTATAATGTCCCCACCTACACCCTACCTAGTTCTTGCTGCTTCCACTGAAAGAGCTTCCCTTCATGCTTGTCGATTGATCATTGCTTTCGGTCCCCAACTATATCGGAGTTATTCAAGACTCTAAGTATAAAAAAGGATCAAGACTGTATTCAAGCTCTTGCTTACATATGTACAAGTCCATCTGTCATTTGATCTAACCTTAGGATATAGACGTACATTTTTCTTCTATTTTATACTAAGATACTGTAATTTTGATCTCTGGAGCAGAAGACTCTGATCTTCAACATCTTTATTGCCACTTCCTTTCAATTTGTTATTCAAAGCCAACTAAGAACATAATCAAGAATCAAGAAATCATCGGATTTCTTAGAGGAATGTCCCACGTCATGTTTATTTCTCTAAAATTACACTTCCTCTTGCTATTAGAACCCACGAAAAAATATCTATCCTATCAATTGACTCTGATTAGTAATGTAGTCAATCTCGATATAATGAAAGCGCACTAATAGTTTATAGGAGAACAATATGGAGGAATGTAGGGACCTTTGAATCTTATCTTAAAAAGAGAGTTCTTATAAGAAAATGTAAAAATGAACTTATGCAGTACCAATACACTAATACTATATCATAAAATGATGTAAAAAGATTGAAATTGGACTTTGATTCTATCCGAAAACAAAAATTACTCTAATCGAACCACTCACCAATTATTATATAAACCACCTTTTATAAGAGAGACTTTGGTGCGTTTAATCTACATCATCTCGAAGTCTCAAACTAAATATACATAAAAACTATCTTTAAAGGAATATCTTATCCTTTTTTTACCTAAACACGCGGAATCCTTTACTCTGAAATCATACTTCTACATGTGAAATTCCACCCCAAATCCTGAAACACTTTCAAATTGTTCGATTTTCAGTTATGATTATTTGACATTTTAGATAGTGCAATAAGTGGAAAGCAAGAAAAGGAAACTTCAACACAACGACTCAAACATAATTACTGTTTACATTCTCTGATTAAAGCCACGATTCGTATTCAAACAATTGTTATTATTACATATCTGAGACTTTCAAATTTCCATAATCAAAGGATCAAATTTCAAAATCTGAACAGTTAGCAGCAGTATAGTATAGGTAACTGTCATGTGATGAAGTGTGGCGTGACATTATTTGATCCTTTTTCATCCTCTCATGCTTCTTAATTAAGTCAGTAATCTCCTCCTATAAATAATCGGCATATTTCCTCTGGATATTTATCTCAGTTCCTTTCTTTGAAATTTCAACCGGTTTGCGCCACCATCTCCAAATCTTTGTCGAAAGGTAATACCTTCTTCCAATTTCTTTTCTTTTTAATCGAATATAACTCCTGTTTGATCATTGTTGAGTGGATGAATTCGGTCAATTGGTATTCTTTTTGGACTAATTAACGATACAGCAAAGCTCTCGAACAGACCAAGAATAGAATGTAATATAGAAACCCTCGGACCATTTAGGAGAAAGGGCTAGAAATAATTCAATTTTCTTTTTTTGTTTTCCATTCCTGCCATCTTAATTCTCTCAGATGCGTGTATCGTTCATAGGTGTAGTTGACAAAATATTCTACCAAATCTTGAATCTTTAATCCCGTTATTATTATCAATTTGCTGTGATTTTCTATGTGATGTACTGTTTGTAGGTAATTACCATGTGTTTGTTGAAAATCCTGAGTGAAGATTAACTCATTTACGAACGGTTTTGGACGGTATATTAACATAAGTAGAGCGATTTGATGCTTTCATATTATATTTGATTGATCATGAATAAAATTACAGTGCTCAATTGGGGTTCAATCCTAGGTTTTCTACAAATGTTTGCTCTTTGTGTAGGATTTCAATAACAATCGGCTATGGACCAGAACCACGGCGCTGTAGAAGTCAATCATGTAGGAGAATTACCTCCAAGAAATAGGCTACAACAAATGACCTTGGATATAATCTATGTTCTGGAAAATCTTCTTGGTGTGAGTTATCCAATCATGCCACCATGGCAAAATATGGAAGCAACAAATAGGACTCTTCTGAATGAAATTTCTAGGTTGGTGATTGGTTATCATTTCCATACAATTGTTGGCAGCATTCCAGAATATGAGATTATAACCACCTGGCTGGGTCTTGGACCAGAACATATCCCAAGCCTAGAAACAATGATTCTGAAACTGCAGCAACCATACATACAGAGTGCATTGTGCAGCAATGGATTGACCACTTTCTCCTTCCCACAACTCAATATGAGGACGGCCAATCCCACACCAACGGCAGTCACTCTCAATGAACCTTCAAGCAATTACATATTGGACAGTGATGAGAAGACTGTTTATATATTTAGGGCTGCAAATTTTGTTCAGGCGCAGTTGATGATCTACGTATAACATACTCCCATTTCAGGCCTTTTGTCATACCACCTCAAATTCAATATAGGGAGGGAGAATTCCCTATTGCAGACTGTGACGGCTGCACATCCCTTCCATGAGCCAGCTGACTTAACAGCAGTCTATTACAATGCACGCGGCGCGGCATTGCTCTCTTTCAGATCCCATCTTCAGATTTTGGTTGATGAGCACCATCCAATGATAATCATCGTGACTGAGACAAGACTTGGAGCAAGGGAGGCTAATCAGCTAGCGAGTGATCTGCGATATAATCAGGTGATCTTTATGAATCCTATTGGCTACTGTGGTGGAATCTGGCTTTTTTCAGATTTGAGAAGTTTGTCCCTGGAACATATTGTTCAAGGTGATGATCAAATTGGGGTCAATTTCCTGAGAGTCTGAGGACAAAGTACATCAAAAAGGTATATTTGCTAGGACCTCTGAAGAATGAACCTAATTTTGAGCTATTCGTTTAGAGCTGTTACTTAGATGTCATCGTATGAATCCGCAGGTGATGGGGTCGCATGATAAAGAAATGAGGAAATTCTGATAGAGGACTTTCAATATACCTTTTGTTTAAGTTTTTGGATTATATAGTTTCTGACTTTCTGTAATAAACTCAGTTTTATTAAGGCATGTCCAGTGAAAACTTAGAAATAATTAATGTTTAGAAAACCACTATTTCAAACTCAGCAAGATGATTTGGCTAAGGATACTTCGATATGCATTTTATTAATCACTATCAATATAGTATGTTTGAGACTTTATGTTAAAAGGAGGATTAAAAGACCAGATCAAATTGATTTTTATGCGGATTAATACAGTGAAATAATAAGTAGAGGAGAATGACCATCATCCTTACTTTTTACATCGTCAATGAGACTGATCTACTCTTCTTAATGTTGAATGAGACTCGCATATATGATAGGTACTATCATAATGAATCACTTGAATTTATAATTTGTTGATTGACAACAATAGTTATTGATATAGATTTTAATCACATCCGAAAAAAGATGCGACCTAACTTTTTTTATGTAGAAAATCTATTTGATACTCTATCTCTGCTTCCTGTTACATGTGCTTTGTTCCATCCTATAAAAAAACATATATGAAAATCATCATGACTTCAGGTTATTGATTAATTACTCATAAGAACCATATAGTAAGATGGAAAGATTTTAGAGTTTAAATATCTAATTCATTGTTCAGATCAATTGTAATTATTTCCTCTAAGTTGGCTTATGTATCTAATTTTATTAGAATAGGGGATCTGTCATAGTATCATATTTTAATTAATGGGCATGAACAAGATTGAACAAACTGTTAACTTGCAATTTATGGACACTTTGATTTGCATTTGGCAGAGTTTCGTGATTTACATGATAAGCACGATAATAATAACAATGATGGATTTTGAGTTTAACACTAAAAATCGATATTTCTTAGATGAAGGAAGTCAACGCTTAAATTAACTGTAGGCATGACATTGTACACAAGATACCGATCATTGAGTATTTATGAAGTTGACCACTTTGCTCTTTTTTTTTTTTTACTCATATGTTTTAGAAATCGTACTTAACTATTGCTTCGTGAATATATTTATCAACTTAGTAATCACAGGTTTCCAAAATACTCAGTTCGCATACCTTAAAATCAAACTGTTGTTAAACGACGGTCATTGATAAGAAGTATCGGCAAAGGAATAAATGCACATCATATATTATTAAATTAAATGTATGTAAGATCCTTATTCACAAGGGAAAGCTTAATGATCAGCTGAAAGGAAATGATTATGAGCTAACTTGGGTGTGAATACGTGAATTGGTTTTTAATTTCTAAGGTGTTTAACATCTTCCTGTTAGGGCGGTCCCTTTTCGACCTGAACGTACTAATAGCCATAGACTAGATTGGCACATATTGGAATTTTGAGCTAATTTCATATGTAGCATTTATTTATTTATTTTTTAGCATCCTGTTAACTATGAAGGGTAGAGGTGGTTTTGAAATTGCCGCATTTTGTCACAACAAGATCAATCCGTGAATGTGTCTTATAATAAATATATAAAAACAACTCACGTTTGCATTATCTCTCCTGAAATTGCAAGATTGATTGCAACAGATAATGCCATTTAAAATGAAACCCCTGATATCCGTTTTATATTATGGGTTTCTTTTCATCCGTGAATGATTAATTACGGCTATAGACATTTGAGGATAATAAATAGTTTATATAAACATGAATTCAAGTTATGCAATTGATAGTTAACAATATAGAAATCGTAGAATCTGAACGATAAATTTGAAGTTTATAAGTCCATTCAATTAAGGCCTTCTCATTTAAGAAAACCAAATCCTATTCGTCAGCCCACGAAAAGAGCAGCTATATGATAAGGTTAATAGAATCATCAGTGCCCAAATAAAATGAATTGTGTTGCATACAATGTGTTGAGTCCATTCCGATATGTCTTGCTTTTTTAAACAAACTAGAGTTAGAAAAACAGTATCCAGATGATAATTAGATTCCTTCGTAAAAGAGGGCTATACATCATGCCAAGTAAAAAATGTAATGTTTCAGATCTTTCGGATTTACAATTTCATGTAGCATAAACTAACTTAGGATATCGAATCCTATCACGAAAATCGTTCAAAAATCAATTCATTTACAAATGACACGTGTCAATGCTCCTGTATTTAGAGTTTTTATCAAATTCCTTACAAAGTTCCCACATTAAAGACCTACAAATATAAATATATGTCGCATGTAACAACTTATGTATGTGAAGGAACTTATGTATACTTACAATAAATGAGGTTTGTTTCATCTTGCCCAAAAGAAACAATCCTCGGTCTCCTTTATAAAGATCTAAGTTATAGAATAAGGAGCCAGTGTACGAATGGTAAAGCAAAGAAATAATCCCAGAGTAAAAAGAAAATTAAAAGAACATTGAAAAACACTACAAACGTTCTAGAAAACCCCGCCGCGAAGCGCGGGGCAGCCCTACTTGTTTATCATTATAACTACAGAAAAATTGATGCACAACCAATAGTTGGTTTTGTTGGCATACATTAAAAAAAAAAAATAATAATTCGCTCCAACTTACAGGCTCTGAATCAGTTCGTTGAATTCTTGTTACAGAGTTTAGGGACAATAGGCCCTTACCCTGACCTTCTATATACTCTTGAGAGGAAAAGTACTTTGAAGATACAACCTTTTTTTTTTCTCCTTTTCTGTATATATACAATCATTTTACCATGTGTATGTTCAAGCAGACAAAACTCATTGTTTCACTAGCATGGCCTCCATTTTTTTCTTCCTCGCAGCGTGTTTTAGTTTCTCTAAGGCGACAAGTCCAACTTGCCTAACTCTCTCCCTTGACAAACCTATGCTGAAGATTTAACAAAAGAAAATGTCACACCAACTTGAAAACGAGATGAAATTTACATTAGAAATCATGCCAAAGAAAATATTTACCAGAAATATGGACTGTTGAATGCTAACAAAATCAACAAAACTGATACGGGGGTATTATAATATCTTTATAAATGAACAAACATGTCCTTTTTCTTTAATTGCTTTCTTTTTCTTTTCTTCAATGTTGCTTTCTGTTATTATTTTCAATTTCCACCCCAGTCACATTAAGGAATAATTATCTATGATATTTGCTTAATGATAGAGACAACCAGGTGATCTACATATCAAAACCGCTAAAGCTTTGCATTCAAATATCATACATAATTTATGAACTATATAATTTGTCATAATTAAAATACTTACCGTTTACTGATGTCCTCCCATGTAAGACTTTCCTTATCTAGGCCATAATAAAGGCGGATAATTTCCCTTTCCCGTATTCCAAGCGTTATGGTGATGAGTCTGTTCACTTCATCCTGTATAAGTAACATCCATGAGCATCACACTTTGTACAGAACATAAATAGAACATCAAAAGTTGCATGCACAACCAATAGTTAATAATTTTATCTCCAATACTACTGTCTATTCCAACAAGAAGGTCATGTTTCCAGAAATAAAAAACTGCACATGACCAAATATAGTATCTTGTTTTAGTTTATCCTATCCAAGTTGTTTCTGTTTTAACCTGCCTGTGCCCTTTCCAACTGGAAAGGGTCAGGGGAAGATTTGCCAAGTAACATCATGCGATGAGATTAGGTCTACTGTCTAAGAAAACTGAGTCAAAAGCTTTAGGCAGGTGATCTACAGAATAGGCCAGATTTATCGACAGAGTACTATAAATGTTGAACGACTTGCATGGCTATTCCTTTGTAACTTGTAAGCCTTATCAATAGCAAACAAAAATCACGAGCCTCTCATTTCATTTCAAAGCATTTGCTCTCCATGTTGTCTGTGTACTAAATTATTCATTTTTACCTTGAGTGCCCAGTCATCTACTCCATGCCATGGATTATTTTCTACATGGTTATCTGGAATGTACTGCAAGATAAAAGGAAAATAGGTTAATTGTAAATAAAAGGAGCAAGGGAATTTAAATTCTATCACTTAAATTGAAACAGGAACATACACTATGATGAGTCTCTCCAGGCAGACCATTCAAAGAGGGGAATGCATCCCTGTCAAGCGAGAAGACCTTACTGACTGCCTGCAGTTAATAAAATTGTAGTGTGAGGATATAAAAAGTATTGCAATTGTTCACGAGATATTTACTTTCAAAAAATAGTACCTCTGTAGCATTCCTAACTTTCTTCTGAGACATGTTTAGACTCTCGGCAATCCTCTGAAAATATAATAGAATCTAATAATTAATGATAGCCCATTGACATGATACAAAAAATTAAACAGGGGGAAGATCAAATACAGAAATAAAACAACATAATATATATTTTGAAATATAATGCTGGTTGGATAAATTGTAATTTGTAATTCACTGAAATTATAACATGTTGAGTTAAAAAAAAGGAAAAAAGAAAACAGAAATAAAAATTCATTATTTCTATCATAGTGATGAAAGCCACTTACATCAATAGTTGGTGTTATTCCCTTCTCTTCGAGTCTATTTTTTGCATTTCGGATTAATCCTAATCTTTCATGCAAATGAGTTGGCAACCTTAACGTTCTAGAGTTCTCAACCAATGCTCTAGAAACACCCTGAGATCAAATGTCAACCATGTTAGATTTTGTTTAATCATAATAAGATAAATAATTTAAAAGTGAAACATAAACTGCTAAATGAATTTATTTTAAGAGGAAGTAATCTTGTATATCTCAGGGGAATATAAATTCTAAGAAGGATAACTGGAGTTCCACCATATTGCAGGGTCTTAAGAGTCAACTTTATGCAGCCTCACTTTGAGTGCTGTAAAATCCTGAGGGAAAAAAGCACTATGCATTTCAGCCCTCAAATGTTGTTGCAAGAATGTTTCCTAAAGCTTGTGACTAACATATCAACTAGAAAGACAAAGACGAGAACTGAAAGATTAGGCTGCAGGAAGAATAGAATGGAATGTTCTTTCTTATTTCTGAAATCCAATGGCATAACAGGAAGCTTCTGCATACAGAGGATTAAACTACCAGATAAATGATAAGATACATGAATCACACATCAAAGCTGACTCATGGACCTTGCTTTTACAGGAATGAAACAACTCGAACTTAAAAAATTACATTTACTTAAAGAGTGATATCCTGAGGGTGTTCAAGAAAACAGAGAAATTATTTTTTGAAGAAAAGAACACAGAGAAATTATGAAGTTTTATATAAATGATGGTGTTTACACAGTATTTCTTCACAAAGTCTGATGAACATTACCTGACGTATCCACCAGTAAACATAAGTTGAGATTTTATATCCCTTTGAAGAATCAAATTTTTCAATGCCACGCAAAAGTCCGATCAAACCTCCCTACACATAATTAAAGAAGTGTTTATCGTGCAAGAAAATAAACAATTAATATATAGTATCATCAGTAGATTATCTTTTCATGTGATTAAGGCTGGGGATATAGTAAATTACCTGAATGAGATCAGACATTTCAGCGCCCATGTTATCATATCTTTGAGCTATCGACATTACCAAACGAACATTGCTCATTGCCAATTTTTCTCTTGCCAAAGAACATTCAATCACCTTTGACCGTAACTCAGCACGAGTAATCTTCAAGGAAGTTGCAAGCTGCTCATCAGATGGCTCACATCCCAGTCTCTCTGTCAATCTAGAATTCAGCACCACATTTAGAAATATGTTTCAAGAATTTAATCATTTTCTGAATTAGAATGATTCACCTACTACACAACGGATATCAATACCTTGATCTGTGATCCTCCAAGGACAGTCCAACTTTGATTTTCTTTGACAAGCGCACAACTTCTGCATGGCTGAGCAACTCTTCACTTACTACACCCTTCACATAACCCTTCAAACGACTTTGAAGTAGCTCTGGACTGATCAATGATCTTAGCTGCTTAGCACTAGGTTGGATAACTGATTTCTTCTGCCTCAGAAGTTTCCTCTTAGTATTTAATCTTCGTTGCCGAGCAGACACCCCAGAACAAGTAACAGGTATCTTCTTGAGAGTTTTTCTACTTGGTGATTCAGTGAACACTGTCCTCTCAAAAGAAAGAGTCCACTGCTTTTCCAGCATAGACTTCTGCAGCAAAAGAAGAGCCTCCACAGAGTAGTCAAGGTCATAGCTCTCTTCGTCTAAGTCATTGGATCCTTGAAACCAAGGCTCTGCAGTGGAAATAACAGTGGCAGAATCCACATGCTCTTTAAGAGCTTTAATTGACTGAGTACGCCGATTTGATGATGGAAGACTTTGGCTGCAGTTAGATGACTTCTTTGCTACTATTAAACTTTTTGTGGAAGAAGTTGGATGATGTGAACATCCATAATCATTGGCATATGAGAGCTTCTCTATAATGTCAGAATAAGAAAATGAAGAACTCAAAAGCCTCTTTCCAGTGCTAAGTCCAATCACAGCAGCTGTGGCCATCATAAAGCTTCTTCTCACGTTGGTACAATTACCATCAGACAACTTAGCAGAGCTCGTCAAACTTTTAAACCAATTCCATATAATTGTTCAACTATATATACCGTGGGCGACTAGGCTAAACAAAAAGTTGTTCTCTTGTAAGCTAAATCTCCTTAAGACAACCTGTTAAAAAAGAGAAAAGATTACTTCTTTCAAATAGATAACTATATATGCCCATGGAAAATCATATTTCAAAAAGATAAAGAGAAAGTAAAGGAAGAGGAATCTTTGTCCCCAATAACTGGCATATGATTTATGTCTGATTCAAGTATATTCCAAGAAGATGAAGCTTTAAATGATTGATGCTTCAAGATTTCTTTCTTTCTTTTTTTTTTTTCTTTTTTTTTTGGTACTGATGCTTCAAGATTTCAGTTAACAGTAAAGAAACTGGAAATTCAAACACCCTTTCAAGACAACACAAATTCTTTTTTGCAAGACAACTTTGGACTCATATTTTCATGCCTGTAAAATATAGAACAATATAACCTTACAAAATAGCCACAAAAAATACAGTTATCCCATGAATTTTAGTGATATAACTCTCCAAAACACAGAAAATCAATTGTTGAGCAAAACCCAACGTTAAGTTTTCTCTGAAGAATGAATCACAAAGTTCGTTAATTTCGAGAAGGCTAACAACTATTATACATATCCATCAAACATACAGGCATATACAAATGGAACAAAGTCCGTTTCTTCTATCTTAAATTCTGTCTTTTTACTCATTTTATGATCAAAAACAACAAGAATACAAGAAATTGAACAACCAAATTCCTGTAATGGCAAAAGAAACAAGAACAATGAACATTTAGCCATAGAAAAGAGCAGATTCTGCAAAGGGTCAAGATTAAGCTTACCTTGCAAAAATAGGAACAAGTCAGCTATAATCTTTGAAGTTTGAGACAAATGAAACAAGCAAGTAGAAAGAAAATAAGTGAACGTTTGTTCCAAAGTGGAAACTAAAACTGTTAGCGAAAGAAGAGGTTGTAAGAGCTGGAAGCTGTCTTCCACAGTATTTTACTATGTTACACAATTTTCTTAAAAATTTTCTTTTAAAGAAAAAAGTTTTTTTTGGGGGGGAGAAAAATGAAATTGCGATATTTTAGATTTATTTTGTGTAAATGTTGGTATTATAATACAAAATGGGATTTAATTTATGATAGAAAGAGGAAAAAAGGGTGCCAAATGGACAAAAAGGATATTGGAAGGAGAGATTCCATTGGCTACCATAGATATTGGGTCCATCTTTGAGTGGTGCATAATTAGCCATTTTTGCTTCTCCCTTTTTTATCAGGCTGGCCACATCTTTTCTTTTTATTCTTTCATAACAAACAGGAAAAAGAAATATAAATCATTTTCTTTCTCTGTTTTTTTATTTTTCCGTATATATATAATTTAAAAATATTTCAGTTTAATCTCTTTCATATATTTGGATGGGGTTGGTCACCACACATCATCCTACAAACCAACACCAAATCTGGTGAGCAAAAATCGATGAAGCGGGTCCCACTTTCCACGTCACTCCTTTAACGAACTGTGTGCTCCACAAACGCAGTGACGCAGACGCAGTATTTTTTTTCTTTTTTGGGTTGGAGCAATCATCGGACATTTTAATTTTGAGTCACAAACTCACCATTGACTAGTCTTATACAAAACCCAAATTTTATTAATTTGGAGCTGGATATATTTGGGCAAAGCCCAACTCGGTTGAAACTTCAACACGTTAGAGCCAGTATGTTTGGGCAAAACCCAATTTAACATGAAAAAGTAAATATAAAAAGGCTAATTGCTCAATTAAGGGCAAAACGTTTCCGGCTCGGTCTAATTTGGGGTAGAAGCTTTCAATCAGGTCGATTTGGGACAAAACGTTACGAATTGGCATCAAATAGGGGCAGTCCGTCAATTTGGGGCAAAACCTTTTCGAGAGTGAAAAAAACCTGCTGTTAGAGATAACGGACACCGTTAACTCAATAAAAAATATTTTTTAATTATTTAAAAAGCAATTTTTTTGAAAAAGAAACAAAAATGGCTTTTAAAACGTTTTGCCCTTAACTGTAAAATACGAATACGTTTTACCCTCATTTGTAATACTCGAAAACGTTTAACCCTTATTTGCTAAACCCTTCAAATTAAGCCAAAAACCCTAATTCCCAAATTAACTTATGAACAAACCCTAAATTTCTATAAAAATTCAAACCCAACATCAATTCATACCAATAATTGATAATACCCTAAACATTTTTCCAGGAAATCATTACCAAAACTCGATTTTTACCCAAAATAAAGAAAACAAACTCATCACCAACAAAAAACACCACTATAAATCAAATTAACTTATGAACAAACCGTAAATTTCTTGAAAAATCGCAGACCCATTACCCAACCAATACTTTTTTCCAGAAACCCATAATTGGAACTCAATTTTTAGCGAAAATTAAGATGACAAAACAAATCACAAACACTAACCTAAACTCAGAAATCAATTGGTGCAAAAACAAAAAACTCAGAAATCAATAACAGGGACTAAAGGAAGAAACTAACATAAACTTAGAGTTTTGGGAACAAATCCACGAGATTTCTATGGCAAATTGGTGCTCATTTGTTGCTTTCAGACGCCTCAAGAAATTTGCAGAATTGGATTCAACTGAAGTGAAGATGAAGAGAGAGAACAAATTTTTTTTGAATGGCAAAAGAGAAGAGAAAAGAAAAAAAAAAAACTAACACCCAACCCTTTAAACCCAGATCAAAACGTTGTGTTTTGATGTAGGATAACTAAATTCTTTTTTTTTCTGTTTAAATGAAATTAAAATAAATTAAAAACCATTTTATTTTGGAAATTAAAATGTCACGTGTCACCTTTTTTTATGCATTTACACGCCCCTAAACGCGTGCAACACACATTCCGTCTGATCTGACGACTGCCCCAATTTGACACCAATTTGTAACGTTTTGCCCCAAATCGACCTAATTGAAAGATTCTGCCCAAATTAAGCCGATCCTGAAACGTTCTGTCCTTAATTGAGCAATTAGCCATATAAAAATTTAACAATGTCCATGCACCATGCTTCATAGACCAGATAGATTCGACCTGACTGTTAACAAACTATGAATTAATAATGTAATGAAGAACATAAAGGTTAAGTGCACAACTGTAAATATTGATCAGATAGAAATAAAATGTAAGTAATAAAGTCATAACATCTTATTTGCTTCAACAGAGAATCAAATTATTATTTCTATATCTAATATATTGGCGATTGGCGATTTCCTTAGTTGGCAGCAATATTGGCGATTTCCTTCAATGCTTCTGCTGCAGTTTTAACTTTGCAAACTGTATTATACTGCTTCAAAAAATCCTGTGAGATGGAGATTAGAATGGAAAATAAGAGCAGTTGTTCTACGCAATGCCAATCCTTATACTTTTTGAATAATTCTTCTTGCCCCTCCAAAGTCTCCCGCCTGACTTGTCTTCTCTTTTCTTTTCTAATTAAAATTAAAATTTTATTTTAAGGGTTAGAAAAATTAAGATTTATGAATGGCGTATTGGAATCAATAAAATGATAACAAGTGACCTTACGTATGATGAACATATCAGGAGGGAGCATTGTGTGGAATAAAATGGAAGAGCATTGCGTGTGCATGTGCGTGTATGTGTGTTTTTTTTGCCATAAAACGAAAGATTATTACTACATTATTAAACTAATAAAGATAGTTCTCGCTGCTCTTTCTCTTTTTTTCGTGTTTGTATGAGAGATGTTTAGGCATATGAGAGCTACCACTATGAAATCATCGTCAGAATAAGAAAAGGAGATCAACTCAGGACTCTCTTTAACCATCACATACTTTTTTTTGGCAATGAACCATCACATACTTTTAAGAAGCTTGAAATTATTAATAAAACTGTATAATCTACATATAACTAGGCTAGACAAAACTTTGTTCTCTTGTAAGCTAAATCTCTTGAAGACAATATATCTTTCCCCCATAAGTACTAAGTAGCATAAGCTTGTTGTATATTTGTATTGAATTCAACCAGCCTCCCCTAGAAAGATAAAACTCATGATGGGGATGCCCAAGAAAATTTAACAAACGTCAAGACAAACATAACTAATTTGATATTCGTGTAGTTCAAAGCTTTAAATGACTGATGACTATGAGTTAGTAAAACAAGAAAGCATTGATAAGAGATAGCATACACCGGCGATCGCTCACTTAACAATACACTAGTTAGATACTCCCAAAGTCTAGACATTGGCTCAGACCTGAACTTCCTGTTGAGTATTTGTCAGCAGCAGCATCAAATACCTCAGTAACCTGGTTATATCTCTCAAACAGGTTAAAAAGCAATTTCAGAATTGGAAGATACTTTGGAAATGCAGTATTCTGGAAACAAAATGCAGGGAATGAGACCAGCAAAGCATCATGAACCAAAAGAAGAGAAATTGCAGGCTAATTGATTGCAAGACAAGCGAAACAACCACCCATAAAATTATATTTATGCAAAGCACAATGAATGAGCATGGTCCGGATGAGCATTTGCTTAGAATGAGCTCACTAGTAAAGTGAACTATTGAGTACAAATTTCTTGCCAAATACCCAATACATAATCCCACGCCGTAAAAAATCAAGTTGATTCCAACACTATGCGATCCTTCCATAGTCCTTTCTTCCACGAGAAGCTGGTGGAATATTTGAGACAGGATGATTGACCCGACGCCCTACATTAACAAAGCCATGGTCAAGTAAAATGGAATCAGTTCATCCGTTCCCTGTATCATATTGAGTTACGTACTTTGACACAAGCTCAATGACAATAGAAAAGTATAAGGTAACTAGAGTGTTTGATGGTGTAAAGTTAGAAAATACCCCATGGAATGCCATTACTGAATGAACTATTTCCAGGAGAACGTGGGCCCCCAGAATTAAAATTAGAAGGAGGGAGTTGTACTTTCATGTGATTCCATTCACTACCCCGAGCAACAGTGGATCTTCCATGATTGTACCGTGGCGCCATTTGCTGCCCCAAACGGCTAGGAGAATTTTGTGTCATATGTGACGTGAAGTGAGAATGCTTCGACATAAAACGAGGATATCCAGGATGTGGATCATTAGCAGAAGGAGGGCTGCCAACTTCTGCATGTGAAAATCCTATAGGTCCATTTTGTCTGCATTCAAACAAATTAGAAATATCGTCAAAAGTGAAGAAAAACAGTTCAGCAAAATACAAAATCTCTTCTCTTGAATGTTTGAGATATTATAAAATATGGTGCATATCTATCTATATCATGCACAACCCATCTTGGGCCGCACCAATATTGTGGAACAAAGTGAGAACTAAACTTTCAATAGGGGAAATAGGCATAAATAAATAAATAAAAACTTGAAAACAATATTGAAAAATATGATGAATTTATTTAACGAACATATATCTTGCAACTAACTCAATAGAGGAACATTCATCCTTCTGGCAGCTATTTGCCCTCTCCTCAAGCAACAGTAAAAGGATTAAACCAAATACCTTTGAATCGATAAATTTGAGCTTGTGGCTGAGGCACGGTTGAATCTTCCAACTCCAACAGATGAATCAGCTGAACCAATATGCAATCCTCTGTTAAACTCGGTTGTTATGCAACTCTCATCCGATCCATCCTCTTGCAGAAGAAGTTCATCACTGTAGCAACAATAATAAATGTAAGTAATGTAAGAAGTTAAAGGATCATAGAATAAATATTAGCAAAAAGTCTATGCTATATGCTCTTAGAATCCTATTGGCAACAGGTGAAAATCCCTAAGAATTCAAATAATAGAAAACAAGCAAATTTTGACATGCTACCCACAACTTAAGTGATTATTTGCAAAAACCACTCTCAAATCTCTCTACTCTCCGCACAATGATTATCTACTCTCTCGCTGAAGACAAAGTGCTCAGAGAGTAATTTACTTTCTTCTTTCTTTCTTTCTTTTTTTTGGGTGACTAGAGAGTAAGTTACTTCACCATCTGATGATCATACTTCAACACATTATGCAATGATAAACATACAAGAGACAGCTTATTCTACCTGTGTATCACAATGGCTTTCATTTTATAACAGCAAGCAATCTATAAATAAGAAATGCATAAAATCAGCATGATGAAATATGGAAATACTGCAAGTGACAGTGAACTACATGGGATAAAAGGATGGCTACTATATACATGACAAACACCAGTATATTAAGAGACACGCTCCACCCTTAAGGCAGTCAGAATTAAATGCCTGAGAAATGGACAAATGGTCAGAGCAGCAGGTGTAGACACCACATGTTAGTGGCCAACTAACCCTTGAGAGAGTAAAAAAATGCTCTCATGAAAAGAGGAAAAGTAAAGACTACTATTTTAACGGTTTGTCTGCATGTCCAACAGAAAAAAGTTTTGATAAATTAACAGAAATAGAAATACACAACACAGCTAGGACGTAAAATATCTGAATTTTGGATGAACCTGAGTTTGTACAGCAATTTCAATTTCTCTACTCACCTATAATTTGGATCCCAATCTCCAGGATCAGGTAATGACATGCTGGACTCTGACTTGTCTTGAGATACTCCAGCGCTATGCTGCAATTGCACATTTGAACCTATGGAGCTGGGCATGTTCTGAATGTTTGAGTAGCCTGTAACCATTCCAACGCTACCTCGCTGCTGCTTCCAGTTGGCTGTGTTAGAATTTGAGTGTATATGAGAGGGCAGACCACTAGCCACTTGAGAGCTTCCCTCAGCTTGGCTAGAAGTGGTGCCATCAGTTACTGGTCCTTGCCAATTTGAAGATGATGGACCTTCTAGAGATTGCGAACTTCCCGAATATCCCCAACTTTTTCTTCGATTAAACTGTCCAGCTGCAGCCATCTTACTTAAAGGTGATCCTTGACAACTATTTCTTGCGGGAGATGTAGGACCATAATGTCCAGGAGAGCCACCTGAAACTTGACTGTAGGAGCTTGGAGGCGTAAATTGCGAGGGACTAGTGCCAAGGGGAAGTGGTGCAAAGTTTCCAGCAGACGGACTCACACCAAGTCCGTTCCCATGAGAATACTGCATAATTCTCCGTCTAGCATCAGGACTACTACCAAGCATTGATGCACCAGCCTGTGGATGCATGTTCATTGCAGATGGACCAACAGGTGAATAATATGCAAACATATTACTACTATCTCCATAACTCCCATAGCTGCTTCCAAGCCCAGCATTATCATTATAACTACCATGACTTCCAATACTGCCATAGCTATTAGCATGACCATAAGGCACCATTGGGAAGTGTGGGCTGTTATGATATGAAACTCTGTTCCTATTTGGAATCTACACAAGGGAAAACATAAATCAGTATCACACTGATGTTTAAATGCAGTAACTCCACTACTCATAAAAATGCTGGAGTGTTGTTGATAGGAAGCTTACATTAGGGGAAAGACCAGCTGCAAACCAATGCCCTCCACCAGGATGATGATCCACCTTAATATTTTGAGCAACAGGCTACCAAGAAAGAAGAAGCCACCAGACATTAGGCAAATACCATTTCCTCTATTTCTTGTTTCAGAAAATAATAGATCAGTTTTATCTTCCATAAAGCTTGTGATCCAACAAAATCAGATCACTATGATAGCAAAACAGCTTAACCCACGTAATGACAAATAAACCCAACCTATCATATGACTCAAAGAATTTTATGCCCCACCTGCCGTCAACAAAACCGTTACCTCATGCTTTCACTTTCGTAAGAGGTAGATAACGGTTTCGTTGACGGCAGGGGAGCATGTCCTTTTTTTTTGTAACGTTAGGGTGCAATCAGGAAAAAAAAAAGTTTTAAGGGGGAAGTTGTCCCTTTTGTGCAAATTTAGGGGGGAATTTGAGCATTGCATTAAGCCAATATTCAATGCAAATTTATAATGTAAGGTTCAAGAATTCTCCAAAATCAGAGCTACGAGTATAGGTCACTTACCAAGCGAGGGGTCTCAGGGGGTGGCCTGTAAGGGCTTGTGAAAGGCTCCCCAGTGACAAAAGGGTGTTTCGAAGCCTGCATAATAAAGTTGGGACTCTTAACTATTGCTTCATATATTGTTGGAATAGCATGATAACAAGCGTTCAAGGGAAATTTCCACTACCTGAAAAGGTGACCACCGTTTTGCTGGGTCAAACTCTACAAGTCCCCTTAAGAAATCAATCAAAGCTAATCGTATTTGACTCTCTGTTATAGATTCAGTTTGCAACGGCGTTAGTATGTTCTTAAAAACAGATGGTAGTCATGCACTACAATCATTTTCCCACTGTATATCCGTCGTAGAAGTTACATTCTAACCTTTGATAACATCTTCTTTCGGCAAGTTTTTCCGGTAAGGATAATTCGTAACAATTGCTTCAAGATTTTTGTGATTGAAATACTCTTTCCCAATCAATGGTTTCTTTAACTCCCTCTGACAGAGACAAGCAACACTGACAATCAGATGCAGAACACTCGAAAAGAAATGTATAAACATAAATTTAAGTATTTAACAAGAGCTGTTCATTGAAGATTATACTCTTTTACTACTTTTAAATGAAGTTTTTCTCAAAACAAAATAACTAAATAAGAAGATAAAAAATATGAACACTCACAGCTTCATATTCTTCTTCTGTTAATGCTTGGTAAGTGCTTCTGCTACCAATGGAGACTTCACCATTCTCTACATTGTGGATACTTCCAATGCACTTAAAGAACTTACTTGTGTTTTTTGCCTCCTTCAGAACATAATCAGGGGGTTGCCCACTACAACATGACAACCATATATAAAAGGCTGTTCACAGCAAGTGCAAAAGATACAACTAACTACATGGCTAACAAGTGGTAAAATAAGTTTTTCTATTGATACAGTATCTAACAGTACACCAGGTTAATTTTTTTTAAGGGAAAAAAAATAAGTTGAGAATGAAGGTCTTAATAAGAAAATACTAGCAGAATGACTAAAAAATAGCTACTGAATTACTGGTTAAAACATAGCTCATGAAAGCCGAGCAGGAACGATTCTAAAATTTTAAATAAGATATACACATTATCATGCAATATGTCATGAACTAACTCGGCTAACTGACTAAATTTTAGAACACATATGGGTGCTCCTATTTACTTATTTTAGTGTACAGAAACTCTTTATTTTGGACTAAACTCCTAGGCCAGTCAGATCAACAGCTCAAACTATTTGATGTGTATGTAGCAGCACATACATGTGTAAGGAAGGCATGTTTTTACTGTTTCATTTTTGGCACCTTTATGATATGGTAGTTAAGCAAATTGAAACTGCACTTTTTAACCATAGAAACTAATGTGGAGTGAAGAGGTCACCACTCTTCGACCCATCAAAAGTAACTCAGGGAGGAAACAATGTCCAAAAGCTCAGGGATTGATGAAGAAATATAGAACAATCATTCAGAAGTTCTTAGAAATCATGGAAACAGACTAATCATGTCGTGCAGCAAGTTATAAATGTCCTGAGCTGCAACATTAACTCATTCTCATAAGGCACATATATCCCTCTCATATGTATTCAAGCCTATCTTGCTAACTTAAGAAAGATCTTACAGAATTTAACCGGTCATTAAGATACCTTCAAATGAACTTTATATATATATATATATATATATATAGAGAGAGAGAGAGAGAGAGAGAGAGAGAGAGAGAGACAGACAGACAGAGATAGAGAGAACTTTCAATTCAGGATATTCAAAAATATATTTTCCTATTTGTAAAGGTCACAATGTGAAAGTGTGATAACTAACTACTTAAACAACTTCTTACATTTTGACACGACAACTACCAGCTCGGCTATCCTCCTATAAATCAGGTAGAAACTGCTACCCCTAAATCATTGACAAGGAAATGATGCCTAGAAATCTAGAAATTTTTATCCAGAGATTTATGACCACAAAATAAAGAGGCATACCCAAGTATTTCAATCATTCGTCTAAGAAGATCAAATTCTGAAGCACCAGGGAATAATGGCAGCCCTAGAAACAGCTCAGCAACTATGCAGCCAAAGGACCACATGTCAATAGCTGTGGTATATCTGGACCAAGGGTCAAGGCTCAAACTAAACAAAAAGATTCTTTGATGGATCATGAGCAAAGATACAAAAATCTGAATTAAGGTACATATAATCATCATAGATTAAGAAGTTGTCGTGTCAAAATGTAAGAACTTAATCTGATACTGGCCAGGGGTAAAGCTTCGATTAAAAAGAAAAGAATTTACAATTAAGTAATAAGTTGTACCATTGGCCAGTAACAGATTTCAGAAAGTTACATACTTATAAGGTCTTTTTTAATGCTTTGAGACTAGGCATTAATAATTAAGTTAGATTCAAAGTTTTCACATTTTATATTCCCTGAACTCTAGAGTTTCATATAAAACCTGATGATCGGTTAAACTAAGCTCTGCTCAAGTTCCGATGCAACGAGAAATATCACATGAGAAGAGGTATTACAAGGTAAGAAACAACATGTTTGACTAAAAGACATATGAGAATAGCAGAATCAAGAGATAAAAAAAATAAATAAATAAAAGCCACACGTTTTGTGTCAAAAGGATACTGATATCCAAGTAGTACTTCAGGAGACCTGTAATACCGGCTCTGCAGAAGAAAAGATGAAAATTTAGCCATCAGACCCCCCTGAGCTCTAGAGCAATGAACAGTATGACAAGTAATGGGCAGAGATGCAAACCTGAATGTAGGAATAAACAGTCCGGTCTTCCATGCAAGCCGATCCAAAGTCAATTATTTTAATTTCTGCCGGCTTGACACTGTTATTTTCATAACACATATCATATTTCACTGGAAGTACTTACAGAAGATATATATTGTAAGGTTTTAGTCCAGACTAAACTTGTAAAAGCAACTTACCTTGTGCACAGAAGAATGTTTTCTGGCTTCAGATCACAATGAATTATTCCAGCATCTTTTAACAAAGCCAGTCCACGTAAAATCTATATAAAATCAAAAGGTAGGGATGTATGTCAAAAACGTTGGGAAAAAAGACGTCCACAGTTAGTTTATATTCAGCTCAGAGCTAGCAAACTTGCAAATACCTGTTTTGAGAACAGCTGAACAATGCTCAATGACAAACCCCTAAAATGATTTATCTTGATAAGCTCATACCTAGATCAGGGGGGAAAATGTCAAGATCATGCTGCAAAAGAAATCTATAATAAATGTGCTTACGTAAAGGGTAAAAGAAATTCACAAATGGCACATCATTTTAATTTTGTAAGAAATAAAATTACTTACAGATTTGTATCAAGAAGTTCAAAACAAATGCACAAATGGCGTTGATATACAAAGTAATCATAAATACGAACAATGTGATGCTTGTCCTCTGGGTCATACTTTTTGTTTAACTGCAAAAGTCAAACAATGAAGCAAACACAAAGATGTTTCACTATTGGAGTTTAAAAGGAGGATGCATACAGCTGTAAAAAATTTAAAAAAAAAAAAAGAGTACATTACCGTTGTCAAAATAGATACTTCAACAAGTGCCTGCTGATAGTAAGCAGGTTGATTTTTAATTATCTTCACAGCAACAAAACTGCCTGTTTCTGGAACCCAACATTTAGCAACCTGCCCGAAAGTCCCATGGCCAAGAACATCTTTGACAATATATCTACAGATGATAATCGAAACATGAGTAAATGCTTCATTCAATAAGTTGAATTCCATATGATAGCAGAGAGCACAGAAAATGAATTTACTTCACATGGGCCTAAGCATTCACGAATAATCTGCTCATTTTATTTATTTTTTTATTTATTTGAATGGTCTGTTATCCTTTGTTTCTCATAATGGATAATATTCGCTGAATATTAGAGATACCAAACAGGTTTGGCATGCATCTCATTAATAGGAAAGATGAAATGATACACATGCATAGGTAGGTACTATAAGTAAATATTAGCACAAAGTATTCAACTATGCAAGTTAAAAGCAACCACGCCTACTCCAGATATCTATAAGACATGAAATGTATCATGCTCAAAAATAGCCAACAAGTTCAATTCAGTACACAGAAAAACACCATGAAACCAGTTTTTCTTCTAAAATAAAACTAAAAGAGACCTATTGGTAGCACAACCTACATAAGCAAGCCAAAGAAATTAGCAAACTCAGATGTAGATGTATAGGCCAAATAGATTTCCTAGCTTTGAAAAATTTTGCAGGCCCGATCAAACTTCAGGGAAAATTTTACACATGGTATTTGGCTCGATGATGCAATTACCCAGCAGACCAGACAATCAAGAGACAGTAACCTAAAGATGAGATTAATTTCTTATACATTTAATATGCTAACTAAATAAATGTTATCAATTTTCCCTCAAGATAAGAACTTGACTGGCTAAGGCATGCGTAAGATCAGGTCAGGCTTTGATCTGACGTTGTTCCTGTCAGCTTTGGCACCAATTTGGCCCCATCCTTACCTAGCTCCAACTTTCATCCCTTTCTATAAATCGATAACTCAGTACCCAGAACAGTTTAACTCAAAAAACAGGTGTTTTCCTGGTTTTGCAAAGAAGACAGAATAATTATAAAAAAACAAAACCCTACTCTCTGTAAAACAGACCAGTTAAATACCTAAATTACAATTGAAAACTCTTCAGGGAGGAGATAATTTAAGGGGGAAGGCAGTTTTAACTTGGAATTGAAAGATAGGATTATTTGAGCTTGGCAACACAAAGCTCTATATTAACACACATATAAACAATTCTAACAAGTCAACATTCAAAGTTCACAAATACAAACCCAAACAGGTTCTTGTACAGATTATAGAAGCTGAAGGACACGACAAGAAACACATATGCACCTCAAGATGATCTGTGTTTCTGACACATCAAAGGCAGGAAATAGTTTTTTTTTTTTTTTTAGTTAAAGATCAACTAGCTATCTGCAGCTTTAATGAATGTTTTGGATAAAGCAAACTGACTGTATTCCACCATTAAGAAACCCAAAATGCCCATGTGAGGCCAATTTACAAAGCAAAGCCCAACAAAATGCTTCAAAACTATAGTTGAAATTATCAGGAAATGAAAAGCTGTAACAAACCTTCGCTGTGTTTCTAAATTGATCAAGACAAAGTTCACTGTCAGAATAAGATCTGAATTCACATTGTCATAGCCATCATTGAGGACACCAACGGATGGGCTAGTCAAAAACCGCTTCGGGTTCAATTCTTCAGAATATTTAAATTGGGGATTGCATATTTGATACGTTTCAATTATATCCTTTGTCAGTCTTGCCACCAACTGCACAGTCAAAGCTGCATGTCAGCACAAAGATTTTCCTATAGGAATTTATGTCCCGGACTCATCACAAACTTGCTACATGATGGGAAAAAATGTCAGTGCAAACACAGTTATTGCAGTTTGGTAATTAAATAAAATGCTGAAAATTAAAATTTCTAATTATGTTATATTTCAAGTGATTGGCCACTCATTTTTTGCCTAATAGAAAGTTTTAAAGAAATTTAAGTTGCTTGGATCAAGATAGGGCCCCTCTTCAAAAAGTTTTTCTATTGTTTGACTACATTAAAACTACATATTAATCACGAATTTGGCGTGAAAGATGATAAACAGCATTGGATATATATAACTATATCCAACCTATGGTGTTCACTTTTAGGAGAGGATAGGATAACAAAATAGGATGCATAGTAATCCTCCTAAGATAGGATAACCCAACCTATGGAAAGGGGAGGATTATTTCAATCCTATAGGTAGAATGATCGGCCGATTTACTACTTTTAAAGTTCCTTTTTCCTTGTAAGGTTACAGTCTTCTTTAAGAAGTTGTATTTATGTACAATAATATCGGCAGTTGTATTTTATACCAAAGACACCAATCACCTTATGATTTTCTCACATACAACACAGTAGATAAAAGTTGAGCCTATCACTCCCTTAATCTTGCACAAATATGGAAGACAGGATAATAAAACCCTATACCCAGCCTATCCTCATGACATCTTATTTTATTCTCTCCATTATCATTGCACATCAAATGCACCTCGAAAGATTTCTCCTTTTCCACCTTTTTACTCTTTCACTACTTGTTCAGTGTAAAGATTAATTAAATCATATGGAAAACCAAGCAAAATCTATTTTGTATTCCATATTCAGCTATATAAATTCAATACTAATTATATAGAGCATGATTTTATAGTTTCTCAAGCAGCACTATAATATTCTGACATTAGAACATAATGCCAATTCAAATGAGTTTGGGCATTACGACATGAAAAGAGCAATCATTTTATGAGGATAACCAGTTGTCTTTGACAATGGATCATTCAAGGAATAAGAGGAATCCATATATATGGTATAAATGGTGCAAGGAAAGAAAGTTTGTGATTGAACATGTGAATGCAAATACAAATACGCATCTGTGTCCCATTGAAACTCATATTCCTCATGGAGTCTCTTCTCCCTAGTTTAGCTTTCTAACGAATATCATACACGGGCATAAGTAGTATTGTGATGCTAATCAGGATAGATAGAACTTGGATCTAGAATCAAATTGGCAACCTCAATTATAGATATATTCATCTATCTGGAACCCCATTGATTACCTACTCTGCTAAACTATATAGACATGGTGCATTGTACTAACTCAAACAAGTATAACAATTCCAAGTAATGCTCACAACTTTTTAGGATATGTTGGCAACTCTTACAAATATCAAGACTTACAACCTACCCATTGAGATGGCAAGGGACTGTGTCTTCTGCCCACTACAATGGTAGAATGGGAATGCTTAGTTCATATATGCTTTGACAGTCTTACTACTCACTAACACTTCTAATTGCAATATAAAATAGCGGCTCAGAATAGGAAGAGATACTAACAACTGCCTAAATGCACTGAATAGTCTGTTCGTCTATCACACTGACATTATAACTTTCTTCGTTATTCTTACTTGCATTTTCGAAATTTCCATTTTGCTACAGCATACTCAACTGGCACACTATGTACATTTTGAATAGCAAACAAAGCTTTACTCACTAACCTAGTAACACCACTCCACATGAACAAAATAAAACACAATTAAAAGCAGCTGAACATCTGTTAATCCATACCATTCAACTTCAAACAGAATCAAAGCTTGTTTTCTACACATTTCAACAACTAAAAAAATACCCAAATAACATTCTGAACTAAAAATGAACAGAAAACTAGAAAAGATTACTTACAGGCCTCCTGACAACAACACGCAGCTTTCTATCAGCTTCATCTTGAGGTGTATAAGCCCCAAAAACTAGCTGCCTCGGCTGCCACTGCACCCTGAACCCTTCCTCTGAACCCCCCTGAGTCTCTCCTTGATTACTAGGACCAACCTCATCCATAGCTATCCCCCAAATGAGAGGAATCAAAACTTTCTGACCCCTAAGTTTACTGTTCTCCTTAATAGCCCCATTGAAATAGAAACCACTCCGAAAAAAAACCAACCATAAATAACAGAAGGAAAACTAATGGAAAAAACCCAATTTGATCAGCAATTGAATTGCTGGTTTAAAGTCAAGATTGAAACTTCAGTGATTTTCCAAAGAAACCACCAGCTGATTCCAATCCCATTCTTTATTTGTATTTTCTATTTCTATAATCCACAGTCTATAAAGAGAAAATTCAGAAAATTGGAAGTCCAGATGGATCCACAGATGATCGGAAAAAAAAAACCCCAATTTGTTTATTTGGACAAAACAAGAATTGAATCTTTTGAAGATAAAGAATGAAAACCATGCAACAAAAAAAAAAGCACCAACAGAAAGTAGAAAACAAATTTAAACTCAAAATTTAGATTGTAAAGAAGAAAAATGATGCAACCAAGGAGGATCAAAAGATGAAAAAAGAGATGGAGAGAGAAAGATAGTGTTTCTTAAAGAGAGAAAGAGAGAGAGTTTTTGGTCTGAGGGACAAAGGCACCGTGTTTCTTTCTTCCTCCAAATGGGAGTTTTTTTTTAATTAATTAATTATTTTTGTTTTCATTTTAGATTTGTTTTTTTATGGGACTGCGGCATGGCAGAATTGGAAACAGTACACTCCACTCTACAGTGGCATTTTCCTTAAATCTTTTCTTTTTTTTTTCCCATTTTTTGTGTTTTATGAATTTTATTCCATTTTGTTAATTTTGTTGACGGCTGGAGGAGCACCTGCTCACTTCTATTCCTATATTTTTTGTTAGATTTTATGCCTTTCCGGCAGCTTTTATCCATTCCAAGAAATTACATTTGTTAACTTATATATTTTTTTATTTACTTACTTACACCTCTCCTCTATAGCATCCATAACATCTTCTATAACATACTCTTAATTTAATTCTTAAAATATCTAATCTTATGTGGAATTTTAATGAGAAAATAAGGTATTTTCCATTTTAAAAATTCAATTAAGAAAATTAGAGTTAATTGAATAAATTTGAGAAGGATTAGTGAAAAAGGGAAAAATCACCAAAAAGAAAAGGAAAAAATGAGAAATGAATGAATGGACTTTGAATCTATAAGGTTAGAACTTAGAATCAATCAAGTTAATGTAAACAATGAAACTGAAGTCAGTTGAGTAGTCGAAAAATGAATAAGTTCCATCTTTCATCTTGCTATTTGTTTTGAAATTATCCTCCTAGATTTCTTTTGTTCTTTTAGCACATAACATTTAATTCTCATCTCAATTTGCACTCTTTCTATTTGGCATGAAATTCTTAAAATTTAAAAAAAAAAAAAGAATTTTGAAATGTATCATTTTGAAATGCTAGTTTTTAAAATTCTTAATTTGGATGAAGATTTTTAAAAGGAAATTATGAGGATTTCAGAATTTTTTAATGAAATAATATATTTAATTATAAAAAATAATATTAGAAAAATAAATATATGCAATATGATTATATGGATATCATTTTCTTTAGCAAAAAAAATTTAATTAATGAAAGAAATCAGGATTACAAACGTCGGGTGGTAAAGACCCGCACCACACATGGCTAACATCTAACCTTATTGACCTATGTACCAATACATTGGCATCTCTATTTACATAAGTAAACATACACCTATCAAATAGATCTACCAAACTCCTAATTTCATGAATGAGAACTCCCCCATCCCACCAACTTGGACCAAACCCTTTGATTTCATTGATGGCCATAAGGCAATCACTCTCAAACACACAATCCATTAGTCCATACGCCAGCGCTATCTCAAATGCAAACAAAATCGCATGGGACCTCAACATATAAGGAATCAGAAAGAAAAGTAAACGTCATGTCCCTGAAACTACGATTCCTCC
>AWUE01013748.1:0-34337 GCA_001974825.2 Corchorus olitorius | reverse complement strand
ACGATTCCTCCACTATTATCTCGAACAACAACTCCCAACCCTGCCTCCTTTCTAGCAGCACAAAAGGAGGCATCCGAATTAATCTTCAAAGTGCCTGGAGGTGGCGGCTTCCACTGCCTTTGTCTATGTGGTAAGGGCTACCTTACTAGTTCTGCTGCTAACAACTGATTAATCAACCTGCTGGCATTCATGACTAGAGCATTCGGAGTGCTGCAATACCCTTATGCAAACAATTATTTTGATTGATCCACAGCAACCAAAGGATGCAAATCACCAAATCAAATTGCCCTACTGATGATGCTTTAGACAAAAAACTAAACCAAAAGTCTGAATCCCCATTCCAGTTGGCAAGCCAAGAGGATATCCAAGGACACGCTATATCCCAAACCTGATGACTAAAATTGCAAACGAAAAAAACATGGTAATCACCAATCTCATGGCCATCGCAAACAACACAATCCAGTTCGATAGCCATTCCTCTATTAATTAAAACTGATTTTATTGGCAAAATGTTCCAAAGAACCCACCATATAAAATATTTTACCTTTGGCATTACCATCGAATTCCAGATCAGTTTCCACAGCTTCTGCCAATCTTCATCTGGAGTGACTCCCCGACCCATCAGCCTCCTCGCAACATAGTATGCAGATCGAACCGAAAAAGCCCCAGTCTTTGATTCATTCCATATCAACACATCACTCGTCGGAAGTCTAGGGATCGGTAAACACATAATTCTAACGATATCCTCATCACAAAATAAATCCAGCAGTTTATCTTCTCTCCATGACCTCTCATCGAAATCAATTAGCTCTGCCACCTTCATCGGCTGGCAGATTACACCATTTCTTGGCTTCGGTGTATATGATGTTGAGCCATCGAGCCATCGGTCTTCCCAAACATCAAAATTACCAGCACCAACTCGCCATCTAGATCCCTCAAGCAACACACTTCTACCCGAGATGAGACTTCTCCATAGAAACGATGGATTCGATCCAACACTCGCAGTACAGAAATCCCCTTGTGGTAAATACTTAACCATTAATACCCTAAAACAAAGAGAATGTTAGTTCTGGACTAACCTCCAGCATTGTTTCGAAAGCAGAGATAAGTTGAAGGCTTCAAAGTATTTAAAGTCCAACCCTCCATCAGACTTTGATACACACAAACTTTCCCAGGCCCGCCAATGTATTCTCCGCTTACTATCCGTAGTACCCCACCAAAATTTTGCAACCAGAATATTGAGTTCTTGAATAAAAGATTTAGGAAAGCGAAATACACTCATAAAATAAACTGGAATCGTTTGCACTATAGATTGGATCATAGCTGTTTTGCCAGCAATCGAAAACAACTTATTATTCCACTTTTTTAGTCTCTGCTCCAACCTCTCTTTAATGAATCTAAGTTCTCGGGTCCTAGATTGCCCAATCATTATCGGAAGGCCCATATACTTATCTCTTTCCATAATCTGTTCCACCCCCAAGTAGTGCATAATTTCTTGTTGCCTGCTCGATGGAGTATTTGAACTAAAAATTACTGACAATTTATCAATGTTGATCTGCTGCCCAGAAGCATCCTCAAAACTCTACAAAATACTCACAATTTTTGAACAATCTCCCATGCAGGCTCGAAGAAACAATATACTGTCATCTGCGAAAAAGAGATGGGATACATGTGGAGCGGATCTTGCAACAGAAATCCCATCAATTGATCCCTTTCTATCCACCACATCTATCAATCGAGAAAGTCCTTCCATACATAAAAGGAACAGATAAGGCGATAGAGGATCTCCCTGTCGAAGACCCCTTGAAGGGACAAATCTATCACAAACCTTACCATTAACATTCACCGAATAGGTAACACTGCGAACACAGGCCATTACCAGATTAATCCACCTCAAAGAAAAACCCATTCGCTCCATACAGGCCTCCGAAAAATCCCACTCTACTCGGTCGTAAGCCTTGCTCAAATCCAGCTTCAAAGCCATATGCATCTTCCTCCCTGTTCTTTTATTCTTCATAAAATGAACAGTTTCAAAAGCCACCATAGCTTTATCAAAAATCATACGCTCGGGAACAAATGCGCTTTGTTTCTCGCCAATTATAGCGGGCAAAATCAATTTAAGACGATTAGTAAGTGCCTTCGTAATTATCTTGAAAACTACGTTACACAAACTAATCAGCCTATACTCTTTAACTGTCATAGGTGAATTATTCTTCGGGATCAACACTATATTAAAATGATTAATATCAGGCAAAGGCTGATCATTATTAAGAAAATCCAAAACCATAGCAACCACATCCTTACCAATAATATGCCAAGACTTCTGATAGAAAGCTGGTGTCATACCATCCGGTCCCGACGCTTTAGTACCATCCATTTGAAAAGCAGCTAAACAAATTTCTTCTTCTGTGAAAACAACATCCAAAACTTGACACATTTGTGCATCCACTCTTGTATTCATATGCTCCAATACTCTCTCGATATCCTCGGCCCGTGGGTTTGAAGTAGAGAAAATATTCACAAAAATAATTTGAAATAATCTCTTCCATCCTCGTTGAATCTGTCACCCAATTCCCCTCATCATTTTTAATACACCCAATTCCCCTCATCATTTTTAATACCCGTAATTTCCTTACGATGCTTCCTATTGGTGGTGACTGAGTGAAAATATCGAGTGTTCCGATCTCCCTCTTTGAGCCACAATGCCTTAGAACGTTGTCTGCACATTACTTCTTCCTGTCTTACAGCTCATCTAGCTCCTGCTTACATTTTTCAAACTCCATAACATCACCTGAACCCCCTGGCAAAAGCAGCTTCAAATCTCTTCCTTTTATGCTTAATTTGATATTGCACATTACCAAAAACCGACTGATCCCACTTCCTCAAAGCCTCACCACACCTTGCTATCTTACCCCGTAAATCCAAGCCTGTAGCAGCCTCCCACGAATCACCCACTACAACCTCAAAATCTTTATGCATAATCCACATATTCTCGAATCTAAATGGTTTTACCCAAGAAACTCAATCAATAGGCAAAGCCGAGATTGAAAGAAGCAAAGGAAGATGATCCGAATCTATTGTAACAACGTGCCTCTCAACTGATTCTCCAAACAACTCCCACCACTCCCTCATCGCAAAACTCCTATCCAACCGCTCGAAAACCAGCTCGCCATTTATTCGCTTGCTCCATGTCATCAAATGACCCATAACTGGCAACTCACGAAAACCACACTCTTGTATAACATCATTAAAGGCTGTCATTTGGCTGGACGATCTCAAAGCTTCACCTTCTTTATCCGCCCATGAGCGATCTCATTAAAATCGCCTGCACATAGCCATGGTAACGCCAATTGGCCTTTCAAATGACGGAGTAGATTCCAAGACTCACAACGATTAGCTGTTTCAGGCCTCCCGTAAAAGCCCGTAAACCTCCAAGCAGAAGCATTCGAACCAATTTGTACATCAATATGAGATACAGAATACGAAAGTAAAGAGACATTTAAATCATTCAACCACAACAAAGCTAAACCACCAGCTCTACCAACACTATCAACACAAAAACACAAATTATAACCCAAACGTGAGCGGATCCAAACCATTTCACTAGTTTTACGTTTAGTTTCCGAAAGAAATAACAAAAGAGGCTTATTACAATTATTCAATAAAGAAGATAAATGATTAACTGACCGAGAGGCCCTTAGACCTCGGTAGTTCCATACAAAAAAAATTCATTGTTCCCGGCCAGGATGGGTCTCATTTGCCATCCCTGCCGATACATAAGAAAGAACATTAGCGACAACATCATCAATAAGCTGCTTACTAGGTTGTGCCGCTTCCTTTGATGCGCCACTCTCATCATCAAGTTCCCTAGACTTCTTAGCAGCACTTGCTCCATTCGTATCCAAAATCCCACATCTGCTTCCCCTTTTGGTTCCCACCTTTGCACTGCCCTCCAAAGCAAGAACATCAAAGGTGTAGTTGGAGGAGACTCGAGCTGCAGGCTTCCACTTCCTAATCTGCCTTGGCTGACTAGAAGCTGCAGAGTTAAAAACATAAGCGTCGGCCTGTTTTAAATTTGCAATTACCTGCTCTAGAGGAATGTAGTCATCAACCTGACTAGTTACTCCAGCTGGACCTAAATTATTCTAGCCCAAAGTCATCTCTTTAGTTACCATTGCGTTACAGCCCAAAGAACCATATCCCCCATTGGCCTGACCCAAAACTGAAGGCCCAACTCCTGGTATATAATGGGTTAACCCATCATTCTGAGATTCTCCTTGTCTCATTATATTTCCTGTTTTCTTCATCTTTTCTACTCCCTCGAAATCCGGAGATTCCCCAACTCCCTCAATCAGCTGCGGATTGAAACCCTTAACAATTCCTTGATAATTAGCCGCCAATCTCCGTGTTGAACGCGCCTCACCTTGGACCGAATCTCCATCACTAATTTCAATTCGCTCCATGTTAGCATCTTCATCAACAACCTCCTTGATTTTCGACAAAACCTCTCCTTGCAAAACGGGATTGCTAACAACTCTATTTCCCATCGAGAGTGGACTCTTACTGCCACCGTTGCCGGCACCACTAGCCGCCTCGGTCCTTCTTCCACTACCTTGCACCATCTCCCAACTTTGTTTTCCTCATCCTCCCTCCCTGACCATTCTGCCTTCAACCAAGGGGAATATCTCTAGACCACCCGGCCCATGGTTCTCATCATGATTGTCGCTGTCGGGCAATCACTTTCTTGGTGATCCAATAAACCACAGACATAGCAAAAATCGGGCAATTTCTCATATCGAAACTTAACTTCGATGTCCCCAGTGGGTAATGAGAACGGTGAAGAGCTCTTCAGCGACTTACAGGTATTGAGCTCAATCCGTACTCGTACATAGCTTCCCCAGTTCCGATCCACCTCCATTACCATCCCAAGTGACTCACCAAGTGCAAAGCCAACTCTCTCAGTCATTAGTCGAATTGGCAGGTAATGTATTTGTACCCAGAAAGGGCACCAATCCAGACATACTTCATTGATCTTCTGATAGCCATCGTACTCCTATAAAAGTAGCAGTGATCGGCTGAAAGACCATGGCTGAGACCCGAAAACCCTATCCTTCTCTACTTCCTCCTCAAACTCAAAACAGAAAATCTTGTCAATCACTTCCCTCACCGATAAACCCCTCTCAAGCTTCCAGGCCTTAACCATCGCATTCCGTATACCTTCCACATTTGGCGATCGCTTTGCCAGAGACTTTCCAAGAAGACAAAAACCTCCCTCTGCTTCAGCCTCCTCCTAATTCACCCCGCAGCGAAGCGCGGGCGGGTCAAGGCTAGTTAACATAAAAAGAAGACAAAGAATGGCCCAAATGCTAAATGCCAAATCAAACTTCTTCATTCTTAACATAATCTAATAAAATACGATTGGTACAAAAAAAATAAAAAATAAAAAACGACAAACCCATATTCTGCTTGATTGAAGAAAGAGCTATTGAAGAAAGAGAAAACAACTTCAGCCATATTTATTTATTCTGTAACAATACGTTTAAACAGAGGCAAAAAAACCCACTTTCGACAAACCTTAAAACCACGTTTTAACCCTAACCACTATTATATTAGTTAATCACTTAATTTAATCCTTAATCAATCATTATCTCAGCAAATTACCCAATTATTTATATCTAAAAAATCGCACTTACCTTCAATCCACATAGGCAAATCATCTGTTTGATTATTGGGATTTTCTGTTACCATCCGTACCATCTCTTTCTTCTTTACTCTACTTTCATCTTCCCCACCGCATTTTCCCATCTTCAATGGTTTAGGGTTTGTCGATTTACAAATATGGGGTTCAAGGCATGGACAATTATGGTGACTGGTTTGGAAATTTTGAGGAAAAGGTTTGGAGTTTGTTGTCTGTTTTGGGAGAAAAGTGGAGAGTGATATGGACAGTCGATAGTTTTGAGTGAGAGTAAAAGATTTTTTTTTCTGGTTAAATTATTATTTTAAATACTCCCTCTCATTCAAAATAAGTGAAACACTAGGAATATTACACAGACCAAGACAATGATTAGTTGGTTTTAAATTTAGTAAACTATCACTTAAAATGACATAATTACCCTTCAAAAATTTTTATAAACAATTAGTTAATAAATCTTCTCTCCCTTCACAACTTTCCAAGACCACATAAAAGTTAAACCACTTTAATTAACACTTAGGGGTATATATGGAAAAAAGAGTAAAATTGCATTGGTTTTGTAATTGTTTCACTTATTTTGAAAGACGGAAAAAGTTGAAATGTTTCACTTATTTTGAATGGGAGGGAGTAGTGAATAAATTAAAAATTAAATTTTGGAAAGTCAGATTTTCGAAAAAAAAAATTGAATTTCGGGGTTTTTTTAAAATAAAAAGTTAATTTCCACGTAACATATTGTAATTGGGCCACATCATCCATCTCAGAAGAGTAAAGCAACTTAAGGGCCACGTCAGCAAAATTGACGGTTTAATTAAACGGAGGGACTGAATTGATCGTTTTCCGATAGTAGAGGGACTAAATTGACAGATTTCATAATGGAGGGATTAAAATGATCTTTTTCTGATAGTACATGGACTATTTAGGTTCTTTGACTGTCAAAATGCTATTGATTTGTTTTATGAATGACGTGATAGGAATGATATGATGGCACGTCTAGTATACGGAATGAAATGGATGGGGAATGGAAAAAAAATTATGTGGGAATGGAATGTAATACTATTATGTAGTTTGATTGCTACCATGAAATAGATAAGTAATGAAGATTTTTACGTTTGGTTGATAAATATTAGAAAAGGAAGGGGTAAGGAATATATATTAAAATGACCTTTATTACCCTTCGTTAGGTATTATTTGTCTAAGTACGTTAATTTGTACCCCATTATTATATATATTCTAATAATGCATTAATAATTCTTAATTACCGTTATTTACAAATTAATTTACAAATTAATGCATCGATAATTATCTCCGTTTTTTGCTAGAATTTATCCTATTCGTTTGTATTAATATTATATATTTATAATATAATATATATATATATATATAATAATTACTTAATGGAAATTCAATTATTTTAACACAAAAAACTCATATTTTTCTTTTCACATGAACAATCTGAATGTCTCAAGAACATTCAAGAACAATTTGACCCTAGCCACCATTGAGCACAGCCGACTGCCTCCTTCACTATCGTTGGCCATCAACTTCTCCTCTGTCGGAAACCTAGATCCGGCTATCACCTCTCCCTTCCTCCTCAAAATCCTCATTTACAAACATTATTTTGTGAGAAAAAAAAAACATTATTAACCACACAAATCTTAGATATATAGCAAGACACTATTAAACCCATCAGCAACTTACAAACATTATTAACCTTTTTCTCCGATTCCAATAAACCCATTAGCAAAACACCCAGAATTTAAATTATGTTATTTACCTACCACTTTTCTCTCTAACTACTTAACCAATTTCGAAAAAGAACCCAAATCAGAGAAAGCCCCAAATTTGCCTTTGCTCAAACCTTGGATTTTAAGAAGCCAAAACCATGGAAGCCAAAAGAAAGAGAGGAGAAGTTAAATGATTAAACCCGTGATACCCTTAAAAGGAGAAAGAGACGTGAACCAGAGAGGAAAAAGGGATGGAGAGGAAAAATAGAGATAATTCTATTGATTTTCTGCTTGACTTTCAAAAATGAACATATCAGTATTCTTATACAGCGTCTTTTCCTATCAATTTCAAACAACAATTAAAAGATAAAAGGCCAACAGGGTTTGGGCCTCGTAGGATAATTTCTATTGGATTGGGTGTTGGGTTGGGCGTATAACACTTGCTCCCTCTTTGAATCAATTCTTGTCCTCAAGGATTGAAAGCAGGAAACCTCTGTTGCAAAGTGAATAAGCATTCCCAGGTGGCTTCTTCAGGTTGTCCATTGCTCCAGAGAATCAAAACCTCAGTCATTGCCCTTCCCTTTCGCTTAACCATGCGACGGTCCAACACTTTAACTGGCTCCTTGGCAATGTGACCATGGGGGTCAACAAGTGGTAAATGAGGCTGAGTAATGGCTGTTTCAATGTGCTTCTTGAGTTGACTGACATGAAAAATAGGATGCACTTTGGAACCAGCAGGCAAGGCCAATTCATAAGCCACTGGTCCAACCTTCTTCAATACAGCAAAAGGACCATAAAACTTAGGAGAAAGCTTGTAATTTGACCTGCTATGCACTGTCATTTGTCTATAAGGTTGGAGTTTCAAGTATACCAAGTCTCCCACCTCAAAAGATCTGTCAGTTCTATGTTTATCCGTCTGCTGCTTCATTCTGTTTTGGGCTCGGTGCAAATGAAGTTTAAGAAGCTTGATAGTGACTTCTCTAGCCTGCAGACTACGATCAACAGCTTCAACACGGGATTCACCAGGGAGATATGGCATATAGAGAGGTGGAGGTTGGCCATAGACTATTTCAAAAGGAGTGACCTTAGTTGCAGTGTGAAAATGGGTGTTGAACCAAAATTCTGCAGTTGGCAGCCATTTTAACCAATCTGTTGGTATTTCACCAGAAAAACATCTAAGATAAGTCTCAAGACTCCGGTTTGTTACCTCCGTTTGACCATCAGTCTGAGGGTGGTATGCTGAAGACATTTTCAGGGTAGCTCCCAATGACTTAAAAAGCTCCTGCCAAAAAGAACTAAGAAATACTTGGTCTCTGTCAGAAATAATAGTCTCTGGTACTCCATGAAGTTTATAGACATTGTCCAGAAAAAACTGGGCTACACCAACAGCAGTATATGGATGAGATAAAGCAATAAAATGGGAGTACTTGCTAAGTCTATCCACTACCACCATAATAACATCTTTTCCATGGGACTTAGGCAAACCTGAGATGAAGTCCATGGAGATATCAGTCCAGACTTTGGTGGGGATTGGAAGTGGCTGAAGTAAACCTGGGGAAGCTACCAGTTCAGGTTTATTTTTCTGACATACTTCACATTCTCGCACAAAGTGTCTAGTGTCTTTCTTCAACCCTTTCCAGTACACAACATTAGACAACCTTTTAATGGTGGCATCCATACCTGAATGACCAGCAGATGGAGAGGCATGAAAATAATGTAAAAGATCATGTTTAAGCTGTGGATCATGACCTACAACTAGCTTTCCCTTCCTTCTAAGTTGTTGGTTATTCCAAGTGTACTTGGAAGTTGGAGCCGTAGCAGATTTAGCTTTATCCAAAAGTTTAACCATGGCAGGATCGGTGACCCAAGTTTGCTGTATTCGAGTGGCTAAATCAGTGGACACAACAGAAAGAGCATAGCACTGGTTAGTAGGCAAACGAGATAAAGCATCTGCTGCAAGATTTGTCTTCCCCTTTCTATAGACTAGCTCGAAATCGTAACCCATCATCTGTACCAACCACTTGCACTGAGCTGGAGTTGTTGTAGACTGATTCAACAAGTACTTGAGGCTCTCATGGTCTGTTTTTATCTGGAAGTGCCTCCCCAATAAATATGCAGACCATTTTTTTACTGCAGCTAAGATGGCCATCATCTCTTTCTCATAGACAGAGAGTGTTTGGTGTCTTGGAGATAAAGCCTTGCTGAAGTATGCAATAGGTCTGCCTCCTTGGGATAACACTGCACCTATACCCGTACCAGATGCATCCGATTCAATGACAAAAGTGTCTTGAAAATTTGGCATTGCCAACACAGGAGCAGATATCATAGCTTGCTTAAGATGTTCAAAGGCTGCAGTGGCTGCTGGAAACTCACATTTGGACAATTTGACATGGAGCGAGCAGTCAAAGGCTGGGCTATTTCCCCATATTTTTTAATGAACCGCCTGTAATAGCCAGTGAGGCCCAGAAATCCTCTTAACTACTTCAATGTTGTTGGGATTGGCCAATGAAGAATACTTTGGACTTTGGTAGTGTCCATAGAAACCCCTTCCCTTGAAATCACATGGCCGAGATGTTCAAAGGCTGCAGTGGCTGCTGGAAACTCACATTTGGACAATTTGACATGGAGCTGATTAGCTTTTAACAGTTCAAAAACCTGTTGCAAGTGGAGTAGATGAGTTGGCCAATCCTTAGAGTAAATTAATATGTCATCAAAAAATACAAGAACAAACTTCCTGAGATAGTCTTGGAAGACAGTGTTCATAAGACTTTGGAATGTTGAAGGGGCATTGGTCAGCCCAAATGGCATCACCAAGAATTCAAAGTGGCCATGATGAGTCCGGAAAGCAGTTTTGTGGACATCTTCAGCAGCCATCCGTATCTGGTGGTATCCAGATCTGAGATCTAACTTGGAAAACCACTGTGCTCCATATAGTTCATCTAACAGTTCCTCCACCAATGGGATGGGAAATTTATCTTTGATGGTTAACTGATTTAACTGCCTGTAATCTACACAAAATCTCCAAGAGCCATCTTTTTTCTTCACGAGCACCACAAGAGAAGCAAATGCACTATTGCTATCCTTAATTATGCCTGTGGATTTCATCTCTGCAACCATCTTTTCCAGAATGTCCTTTTGGACAGTTGGGTATCGATATGGCCTGATCTTAATAGCTTGAGTCTCATCTTTCAATGGAATCTGGTGGTCCTGAGCTCTAGGTGGGGGCAACCCTTTTGGTACGCTGAAAACAACCTCAAACTGGTGAATAAGAGTCTGCAGGTCTGCTGGTAATTGTGTGAGAGCAGATTGAGATCCATTAATGGCAAGGCATTGAGGATGTGATGTGCATAGTACCAATGTATAAAGACATTTGCCAGGTGTAGAGGCTCGTATTGCTTCTTTGTCACTGAACATAGATACCTCCTTGGAAGTGAGGCCTTGAAGTTGATACTGCCTGTTGTTGAGGAAGAACTTCATTAATAGCAACTTAAAATCCCACCATATGGGTCCCAATGTTTGAAGCCACTGTATACCAAGGACCATGTCACAGACTACAAGCTGGATTAAAAGGACATCAGTAGATTGTTGTAAGCCCTGTACTTCCCACTGCAATTGTTTGCAAATGTCTCTGCAGGTAAGATCATTTCCATTGGCTACTGTTATGGGAACTGTAGAGATAGGTGTAGTGTGACAACCCAACCTCTTAGCTACATTGATATTGATGAAGTTGTGCGTACTCCCAGTGTCAATCAAAATCACAACCCATTGGTTCTTAATTTTTCCAGCAACTCTCATTGTTTGAGGGCCTGTTGCGCCCAAAAGAGCATAAAGTGTGATAAGAGGATTTAAATCCCCTTCCTTAGTAGGAGAAGCAGTTTCATCAACCAAGTCAGCACTATCAATAGACTCATCTGTATCTGCACTTGGTTCAGCATTTTCTTCATAAAGCAGTTGATATAATTGGGCTTTAACCCCACAACGATGACCAGGGCTAAATTTAATGCCGCACCACATGCATAAACCTTGTTTCCTACGTGTGTCTCTTTCCTCTCGGCTAGGTATTCTGGGAGAAGTTGGGGATTCAGATTTGGAAGGAAATGTTTTAGGGTAAGTGATCATGGGAGTAGTGTTTGGAATGGACAAAACAGGTGGGGATTTCTTAGGTGGCTTATATGGAACATGTGTGACAGGGGTGGTACTGATAGGAAGGAAGGTGGTTGATGGATACTGGTTGTTGGCAGTGTTTAGCAGAAACTCGATGTGGCGAGCATAATTAACAGCCTGGCTAAGTGTGTGTGGGTGATTGACTTGGACTTGCCGTGAAATCTCGGGTTTCAAATTAGTGAGAAAAATACTTAGTGCTTGTTCCTCAGAGCAATTGCATAAGTTCAACAAGGTTTCAGAGGCATTAAAAAATTCATCCACATATCCAGTTTGCTTAAGAGCTACTAACTGAGCAAACGGTTTCATATAGTCATTGCACCCAAACCTTTCACGCATGGCAAACAAGTAGGTGAACCAGGCAAGCTCACCTGTATGTTCCATGGTACGCATGTAGCGGAGGTGCCATTGAAGAGCCTGGCCTTCAAGGTGCATCATCACTGTCGGAATCTTGTCTTTCTCGGCAGTGGCATCAGCGGCAAAAAACTGATTAATTTTGTTATGCCAACCGAAGAAGTCAGTCCCATCAAATCTGGGGCATTCAATTTTAGACCGCTTAGTGTAGACTCGCGATTGCCCTGCAGCAGAGATCGGAGATTGGAGCAACTCTGATGGAATTGATTCAGATCGAGATCCAGAGGAAGATTCAGAACGCTTTTGCGAAACCTCAAGGAAACGTCGCATGTCCATGGCGAGCTGATCAACCGTTGTTTGTAATCGACCCACTGAAGAATCAATTTTAGCATCCAGCTGTTGATATTTCGCATCTATCTTGGCTTCTAGGGAGTCATGCTTTTGATTTAACGCTGCAAGGTCCTTTTGTAGTCAGGTAGTGGTGCCGTCGCCCATAGCCGGAATCAAGATTGGAATCTGATACCAATTGATACCCTTAAAAGGAGAAAGAGACGTGAACCAGAGAGGAAAAAGGGATAGAGAGGAAAAATAGAGATAATTCTATTGATTTTCTGCTTGACTTTCAAAAATGAACATATCAGTATTCTTATACAGCGTCTTTTCCTATCAATTTCAAACAACAATTAAAAGATAAAAGGCCAACAGGGTTTGGGCCTCGTAGGATAATTTCTATTGGATTGGGTGTTGGGTTGGGCGTATAACAACCCGATCCAAACCATGAGATTCCATGCAGTGAATAGATGGAAGCGATGAAGGGAAGGAGGACATGAGAGATGGGAGCAAACGTGAGAGGAGGAGGACATGAGAGATGGGAGCAGACGAGAGAGAAGAAAAAAGAAAAATTTTAATTTGGTTCTTGCTATATATATGCAAGTAAATTACTAACTTTACGAAGGTTATTTTTGTCCAAAACCTTCAATCTTTGTTCCCGGTCCGCGCGGAATACCTAATACCATGGGGGGTCATCTTTAGTTATTCCGTGATTTCACAGAATGATTGAGCCATGGAATGGTCTTTCCGCACCATTTTTTTGAACCAAACGTGGTGACAGATCACCTACCCGGAAAAAAGATTCTATTCCTTACTCATTCCGCGAACCAAACATGCCATGAGTGATTTACCTCATAATCAACATGTCGCTTGAAGCAACCATAAAGCTTTCAAAGTCACAAAGTCATTCAAGTTCACAGTCCATCTTTGATAACTTATCGATATAAAATTTGCCCTCCCTCAATGTATGATGGCAAAAATGCTCTACCCCCTCCCAACATTTCTCTTATGTTTGATAGAGAGCCTCATATTATGTTTTATAACCTTTCCTTTAAATTACAAATTTTTATACTTAGCTATATTTGTTGAATATACTTAGAGTGTGTTTGGTACAGAGGAAATAGGAAGGAAAGAAGATGGGGGGAAAGAAATGGGAAGGAAGGAAGATGGTTCTTTTGTTTGGTAGGAGAGAAATGCATAGAAGGAAAGAAGTGGAGGGGAAATAGGAGAGAAATCGGCACCCATAATTCTGCAGATTTAATTCCGTCCAAAAGTGGACGGAAATGCTGAGGAAGAAGACGATGAATAGGTTTAATTTACTTAAAAGACTATAATGGCCTAAATAATTATGCCAAATTACAAACTTTACCCTTTGAATAAATTGCAAACCTGCCACTGTACGTATTTTTTTTAAGGTACCGTAATCATTTTTTTTTTTCTGGCCTCAGCCTCAATTTAATTTTTAACTTATATTAGTATTTAATTTTTCTGTAAAAAAAACTTATATCTTATTTATCTTAATTATTTTTTATTAATAATATTAATATTTTTCCTTTATTAGTATTTATTATTTTATCCAAGACCTTATGCTACTCAAATGTCTTATGTCTATATTCATTTCCATAGAAATATTTTTATGTACATATAAAAATAAAATTCTTAAATTTATTTATTTACTACAAAAAAGGTATATTTGTATATTAAAATTGTAAAAGGATTTAAAAAGGGTTAAATGCGCAATTTAGGATCTAACGTTTGCCGCAAACCACAATTCAGGTTCTAACGTTAGCTTTTGTGTCAATTCAGGATCAAACGTTATTGGGATGGGTCAAAACATGTTAAAATCAGACGGTCCCGTCTGTTGACAAAACACGAGCTAATTACCCCGCATGAGTCAATCCACGTGGAAGCATGTAAAAAAAATAAAAAATGATTTTTTATCAATAAATAAATACAAAATAAATAATTAAAATGATAAAAAATTAAAAATAAATTCATTTGAAAAAAAAGCCTAACGACCTGTAGTTCTTCTTTTTTCTCTTTTCCTTTTTTTTTTCTCTTCCTTCTTCTCCTTCTTCTTTGACGACTTCTTCTTCTTCCTTTGTTGAGTCCGCCGCTGTAACCACCGTAGTTCCCTTGCTTTTGTCGATGTCAGTAGACCTAACGCCTTAAAGATGAGGCCCTTCCCTTTTCCCCACTGTTTCCTGAAACCTAGCCTTGAAACCGACGACTACCCGAGCCTAAATCCCTTGCTCCGACGAGATTCAACCGGCAACAAGGCTTGAACTACCCATCACCATCTTTCCCATGATTTGTTCTTTCAAACCCACTGCCTAATTTCTACAGAAGAGACCTAGAGAGAAAAGCCCCAATCCTTCCACCGCTTCTTCTACTTCTACTCCCAACCCAACTGCATCTAACAGTTCCTCTACTCCCATGAACTATGGCAATCATCACTTGAAGATGGGTGGAATTGGAGGTAGCGCAATGGCGCTCTTGATGAAGCTTGCCTGAGATATAAGATTCCAACTCTCAAAAGGTATTCATAAAGGAAAAAGTTAGGGTTTTTTTTACCAGAAAAGTTAGGGGTTTACTATTGGAAATTTTGAATGGGGAAGTATGAGGACTTTAAGGAAAAATTAGGGATTTATTTAGAACTTGATTTAGGGTTTTGTTGTTGATGATTTTGGCTTGGGGAGATGAATGTGTACAGTTTCAGTAGAGGAAAAAATTTTGCTTTTGGTTTTTGTTATTGTTGATTAGATTTTTATTGTCCAAAAAATGTTGATGGAGGAGAAGGGAAAATTCTTAGTTTATTGTCAATGAAGAAAATTTTAATCTAGATTGTTTTATGTAAAAAATTTCAGGGCATGAGTTGATAGGAATTCAACTCAAATTTTATATATTGTTATGAATGCTCAGTTTTTTCTTTCCCTTTTTTTTTTCTTAAACATGAATGTTGTTATGAATGCTCAATTTTTTTCCAAATAGTTTATTTTTTTTTCAATTTTATATATTGTTATGAATGCTCAGTTTTTATTTTATTTTTTTTTTGCTTCTTCTTCTTTCTTCTTCTTCTTCTTCTTTTCTTTCAGATACGAAGAGAAAATGGAAGAAAAGGCTATACAATGAGAGTTGAGAAAGTGGAAGGAATTTAGGCTGCCGCCAATATTGGTGGCTAGTGAAGGAGTTTTTTTTTTTAGATTTGGTTAGATTTATAGGATTTGATGAAATTTTTGGTGATTTTAGGCTAAAATTAGTGTTGAATGTTCTTGGTGTTTATGATGTGTTCATGTTAAAAAGGGGGTTTTGATCTTATTTTTAGAACCAATTTCTTGAAAATTGGTGTTTATGGAACTCGTTTAAATGGGTTAAATTAAAATTTTTTTCGTTTTATATTAAAAATTACTGAAATTCAACGCTGCCAGCTGAGTCAGCGTGTTAGAGCGCGTTTCCATTACGCACAGCTGATGAGGGCAAATTTAACCTGTTTTGAGTTGACCCATCCCGATAACGTTTGAACCTGAATTGACACAAAAACTAATGGCAGAACCTGAATTATAGTTTGCGGCAAACGTTAGAACCTAAATTGCGCATTTATCCTTTAAAAAGCGTATAATATTTTTCTTTTTGACTACAAAGCGTATAATATATTATTAACAAAAAAAGCGTATAGCATAGAGTAAATATTATATTATTATAAAAATTGGTTTTAATTCAATTTAAGATCTTATTGCTCAAAGATTTGAATAAAATTGTATTTGGATATCATTTATTCTAAATAAAATGCTTGGGAAGGTTTGAAAAATATTGTTTTATATAAAAAATGAAAAATTTTAATACTACTAATGAATGAAATTTTAAATAAATAGTGGATGAGGGTAAAAACTAGTGAATTTGACATAAATATTAATCAAAATAGAGAGGGAATAAAATAGTCATTTTTAAAAAATAAAATTCCTTTCTCTCTCATCTCTCATCCATACCAAACGAGGGAAAGAATTAATTTGGTACTTTCCTCCTAATTTCTTTCTTTCCTACCAAACACGATGGAGAAAATGTAACTTCCTTTCCCTTCCTCCCTATTTCCCTTCCCTTGCTATTTCATTTCCTTTCTATTTCTTTCCTCATTCCCAAACACACTCTTAATAAATTATAATATGGTTAAAAGATGAAAAACGAATGCAATACCATGTCATTAGGTGCATAGTCTAATAGTAGAGTGTTAGATTCTTAATTTGGATCATCAAATTCAAATCTTAACTATGTCAAATATTAAAAAAAAAATTGTAATGAGTTTTTTTTCTTTGTTTCCTCTTTGAAGGAAACTGTTTAAACCGTTAAAGTATTACGATTTCCTCTTTGAACGAAATCAAAATACTACTTGTACTATATTAGATTATTACTTCGGCTTTGTAAGGAAAAAGGCCTTGTTTTCCATTTTTTAATCTATACTAATTATAAAGCCAAGTTTTAAGTTTGTGTCACGAGTTGACTCGGACACAAACTCAGTTTTTAAAAATTCAAACCAAAATAAAAGCTACCCATTTTAAATAAAACTACCTATTACAGGATAAATATAAGTATTTAAATTTTATTTATATCATTTTAAAAAAACTACCCATTTAAAAAAAAACTGTCAAAAACTACTTACGTAGTGAGTGCCATGTGTCTTGTCTTAGAAAAACAAGGGCTTTTTCTCTTACCCTCGATTACGAAGAAAATTATACGATGAGGTCTGTATTTTGAAAGGCCGAAAATACACTGAATCAAATATTAGGCTTTCTCAAGCTGATGGCCCAATTTGATAAGGCCCACCAATCTAGGCCTTTTTATTAGCTCTAGGTCAAGTTTGTTGGATCAGGTTGATTTGGTACCAAGCTGAGACAACTTCAAGTCACCCGACCCAAATATCGAATAGGGCCGAGTCTATACCCACTTCAATTCAAGTGGCAATCGTGACCATTAGATAGTGAGCCTTTCCCTTGAAAAAAAAAAAAGTTAGTGAGCCTTTCCAAATCTGATAGTGTGGCCAAAGGAAGAACATTTTCTACAGCCTAACACGCCGAAAAATAGTCTTAAGTTGGTTATATACATGGATGAAAACAATTTGGCTGATGCTTTACGCTGTTGATGATGATTGTTAGTGGAATTGATCTTCAAGACATAACTAAAGTGTAACTTAACCAACAATCTCGAAAGATTTCAGGAATCTTATTTTCTTGAATTAGAGGTTACATTAAATACTTCGGTTATTTTCTTCCTCAAGCCAATACATCACATATCTTTAACTCAAGTAGGCTCGGAAATGCTGAAGTTATATCTCAACTCCTTCCGAGGCAAATTAGAAATTTACATCATTAGATGACAAACCTTTGCATAATCAATCCCACTTTTTATCTGTTGGGATTTTAACTCAAATCCTAATTAGATTTGGATCGAGATTTTTTTTGAGGGATATTGTTTGGTGGGCAAGAAGACTTAGATAAACAAGAATTCTATTAGAAATTGAATTATTTAGAGGCTAAATAGTAAATATTTCTTAGCTATTTTCCTGAACAAAGTGATATTGATAGATTGCAGAGAAGTGCAGTTTGTATTGTCAGATTTCCAGATACAATTAATGGTATTGATGATCAGCTTAAATCCAAATAGACTTAAATCCAAGTTTTGATTTTTAGACTAAGATTGATTCAAATAGATTCACCAATCCTTCTTTGAGTTGATTTTTAATCTAAATAATTAGACCTTTTAATTCAAAACTTGGGTTTTAAAATTAAAATTAGCTCATAATAATGATATAAAACTCAATTATCAAGCTAACTTTAATTTAAAAATCTAAGCTTTGTGTTTAATTTAATTGCAAGGAGCTTACTACCATTTATAAAATCTAGAGTTAATTCCTAGTTCCTATCAAGCTATCAAAACACATGGGCTTTCATTAGACCCAAACATAAAGTCCATAAGGAAATATGGGCCATATTCAATTGACCACTAGGTTCAAACAGGGGACATAAAAATGGGCCTCTAAATCTATTATTGGCCTAAAGAATGTCTAAGAAAATAAGTGAAGGACCAAAAGTGTGTGAACTTTCATTTTGAAAGAAGAGACCTTGGCCCAATAAAAGGAAAAGAGAGTTTTATTGCTGTCGCGTCAAAAATCTCTTGTTAGAGTTTTCACGGAGAATTCTTTATGACAGCATAGGGGCGTGCCAGTCAATTTGCTGAAATTAACAAAGAGGTTGTAAAGAACTAGATCTGGTGCGCGGAGCAGCAGATTAAAAGATCAAAGCGATTGTGGGGACTGGATTAAAGTCACACCGGAGCATTTAAATCATTGGATCCGTAGCAAACTACTTCTCATAACTGGGCATCTCTCTATTTGGATCAGATCTAGGAGATCTGCTTTGATTGTAAACGAAATTGAAGGAAAATAACAATTTGATTTGTTATTTATAAGAAAGAAACACGTGTACAGTGTTTGTATGTCCGGAGACAAGATTGAAACAAGAGAAAAACACTAAAAGAATGTTTGATTGTCTTGAGACAAGATCTAAACAAGGAAAAGTTGATGAACGAGTAAGAACTCGTGATGAACAAGTTGAAAATGGCGCAGAGCCAGAGAGAAAATAAGCACGGAGCTTGGTTTTTTGCACGGAGCAAGTTTGTAGCTACAGGAGCTGGTTTTTTTTATTTCTTAGGAGAAATGTTTGAGATGTGGAATCTGCCTGAAACCTGAGAATGGCCTCCCTTTATATAGGGGGCGGCATGGGCTTTGGAATTAATGGGCTTGCCTTGCTGACGAAGGCAAATTCCTCCTCCTAGGCAGATGACAGCCTTCAGGAAGGTGCAGTGAAGCTTTTTTCTTCTTCTGATTGCTTCCAACTACCAAGTAGAGGGAAAAATAGATGCTAGGGCGCCACTCTGCTTGGATGGGAGATGGAAATCTTCCTCCTGGGTGGTTGATGATAATTCTTCCTTCTTCCTATCACATTGCAACAGAGCTTCATTACTTCTTTTGTGCTGAATTTAGCTATTTTGACTAAGTAATGGCCAATTGACATCATAATTTGGTCTTTGATCATCAAGGCCACGAAATTGTCCCTACTTAGTCATATTTAGCTCTTCAAATCAGGAAAATAACAATTAATTAAGAAAATGGCTTAAACCGGGGTGAGAAAGCCATATGTCCTTAATTGAAAAGAATGCAAAAGTTGTAAACGATCTCGGATTTAACCAAAATTTCACCAGTAGGTTTAGATTATCTCCATAAGACTATGTAAAAAATCTCAAGTGAATTCGAGTTCTCTATCATGGTGAATTTGGTTTCACTCCCCAAAATGTCCTTAACTGAAAACCGGGCATAAGTTTTTACTCCGATGTCAGAATGAGGTGAAATTTTACCAAGATGATCTACATAGCTCAAGGATCATCATGGTATGCTCCTTGGTAGAAATCGCAGCCTCTAGCCCCTTAAATTGGTCAATTTGACTATTTTGTCCTTAATTGAAAAAAATACAAAGTTGGAGTTTCGCCTCCCGGGGAGGGGAAAAGGCTAGGCGATTTCTCCACTATTGTTGTTCGACTATATGGAGGATGAAAATCTCATGCCTCCTCACGTGCATAGATGTTTCTCTTGCTGACAAACTTTAGCTCTCTGCCTCCTTCCTGCAGCAAGAGAAAAATATCCCTCAGCAGGGCAGAGGGCGGCCTCTCCTTTACATGGGAGACGACTTGGGCCTTGCTATGTATGTCCATGAGGTATTTTTCATCTCATGGGCAGATGACAAACAATTTTCCTTTTTTGCTTGTTTGCCTCCCTAGTAGGTAGCAATATCAAAGGAAACTGCTTCCGATTGACTCTCTTTGTCACTCACCTAGGTACGGGCAGCACATGTGATGTTTTTAATAATAATCATTCAAGAAAATAATTATTATTTATTTAATAACTGATTAATTTCAGCCCTTACAATTAATTACAAGATTTTCCTAACTCAATTTGAACTAGGGTGGTACTGAAACCTAGTTTCTTTAGAATTTTTGATTAAATCCTGACCACACATCTTGATTATAATTATGAGAAGCCCAATCTACCCTCAATTGTAAATTGAGGTATAAACAATGCCCCCCAAGCTTAAGTCTTTGAATTAAAAGAATTTAAGCTTGTTGATCGGTCGTCAGCAAATCATAAAAATAAAAATCCCAACAATTACTAACTAAAGATAGCTAGGGCAAGTAGGGGTCGATCCCACAGAGAGATAGGTTATTATTCTTTTTCTTAAAACAAACAAATAAAATAAAGAAGGTTTTGGAAGTAAAATTAAATCAAATCAAACTAATAATTAAAATTAGAAAGCAATCAAGAAAATTAAAGATAACAATTAATCAGAAAGCAGAAGATAAATTGAGAAAACAATTAAGAAAACCCTCCAACATAGAATTAATATCCCTCTTGACAATAATAACACGGATCATTGATATTTAAAGATTATGAAAACAATGGATAGCTTGCTTGGAATTTAATCCTAAATTACCTTAATTAGATAAAGCTCTTGATCCCGTGTGAATTATCCCTTTTATTCTTTAAACAATTACCTCTTGATCCAGTGTGATAATTACTCAAGAATAAAGCATTAAAATCTAGTAATTTACAAGCACAATGGGCAATTAAAAATTGGTCAAAGATTCTTAAATCCTTTGGAAGGAAGATCCTTCGCTTCCAATTGCTACCAAACAATTAAATCCGAAGATCCTTCAAGATTTTAATTTAGCTAATGCTACTTAATTTATCAAGAAAGTGCATGCTTCAATCCATCAAAACAAGCAACATAGAATTCATGCAGAAATATTAAGAAATACCCTATTAATTTTCATATAAAAGCACAAAATCTCACCATGATATAAGTCAAGAGATCAATTAAATTCTATATTGGAGAAAAGAAAAGGATTACTCACTCATAAATTGAGTGAGCATCCAAAGAAAACTTACAGGACTTGAAGGCGAAATCCTCCTCTTGAGTAACCTAGGGTTGTCGCCCCTCTCTATGCAAAAAGAGGGTGGCGGCACCCTAACCCTGAAACTAGAAGAAAAACTAGAACTAGATTTGAAAAAGAAGAAGAGAAAATTATGTGTATGTGGTATGTGATTTGTGTTACATAGGGTGACTATTTATAGTGGAAATAACCCTAGAAAATCCAATTCTAAGTAAGAAAGGAGTCTAGGACGTTTTAGAGTCTAACTTAGACTCTAAGTTAGATTAAAAGTCTTCTTAGAGTAGAATCCAAGTTAAAATAAGATCCTGGAATTTTCTGGAATCATGCAGGGACTTTGACGTCATTTGTGGGCTTGAAGATGATAGAACTGGATCTTGGACTTCAAAGGAAAGTTGTAGATCTCGGAGTTAGCTTTCCAACGCCTACTCACGGGCCTAAAACGGACATCTGAGCAGAAAGTTATGATTTTTCAACCGAGACTGCGCTGAATCTTAATCCTGTTAGGACTAGAAGCGTGAATTATGCGAGAATTAGATATTTCCTTGGATATAGGAGGCACAAATTGGGATTTTAATTCCAATTATGAGCTTATATGGGCTGAGTATAATCCCATATAAAATATCCAAAATTCCAAAGCTTCTGGGGTTCTTCATGGCTTGTCTTCAATCCCTCGCAATTAAAACTCCATTCTTCAATTCTTGCTTCTTGAGATAATTCTCCAATGATCTTCAAGTCTTCAAATTATCTTCAAAAAGTCTTCAAACACGAACTTCGAATCTCCAAATCTATACTCAAAATTACTTTGCTCATATCTGTGTAAAAAGTCATCAAAATAGCTCCAAAAGTAGTGAAAATTAACAAATTCTCAATTTCACATCTCATAAAGACTCAAAACACAAATTGGTCTTGGGCCAAAATTCTTCCTCTTATTTCCTAGCCAACGTCGACACCCTCTCTTGGTACGATACTTAGCCGAATTTTCCAGCAACTTTTTCAAGCTTTAATGGCTTCCAAATGTTTCCCCTTCACTCATGGCGACTGGCTTTTCTCCCAAGCTCTCATCACACATGTTTTGATCAGATGGAGTTGGTATGACATCCTCCATGTGGGTGGCGCCATTATCTTCCCAGTGTGGAGTCCACAGACTTTCATCTTGGTCTCCTGAGGTTTTGTCTACCCTCATGTTAAGCTCTTCGATGATGACCCTCCTAAGGAGTTGTTTAGCAGCATCATCTATGGCTTCTTGTTTCTCGAAAAGGATGTTTTCAGCTTCGATATGTTCTAATCTCTTAGCTTCAAACTCTTTCCTCTCCTTATCTAATTTCGATTTTTTAAGCAAAATTGATATTTGCCATGGTGGCATGTTTTCCGAGATGTGGAGTAGATCTTGAGTGGCCTCATGTGGTGGCCAGTCTTCAAGTCTTCTAGACAAAGTTTCATAAGGAAACTTGTGGTAGTATGAGTCATTATCAATACTACAGATCTTGAAGTCATCATCTTCTCCATCTTCATCTCCTATGGCTAATGCTCTCATAGCCAATCTTCTGTATGCAAGGACTGCTTCCTCATTGATGGCGCCTTTGTCTGCTAGCTCTTGGCAAGAATAATCTTCATTGCCATAGACTATGTCAATCAAGGCTTGCCTTCAATCTTGGAGTTCAACTTCTTTCTTACTTAGCTCAAGTGCTTTTGCTTTGAGCTTGGCTTCTTCAGAAAGGATTTTCTCCTTGCACAACTTAACTCCCATGTCTGCTAGGTCCATGAGGGATACGTCCATATCGTTGGTAGGTGGTGAGTCCTTTGAAGGTTCATTTCCACTCTCATCAACTTGCATGGCGTCAATTACTTCTTCATTTCGAGTCTTAGCTCTTTTTCGAAGTTCTCGTCTTCTCCAAGTCTTCCTATTCTTTTGAACAGGGTACTTGGGATGTTGTACTTTTTGCCACACACCCTTTTGAGTGTTTGATGGTGGCTTAACCATCCTTGGTCGTGCTTGGTCACCTCTCAGCTTCATCTCTTTTCTCACAGCTGCATGGCGATATTCTTCCTTCTTGTGATCTAACCATGGTCTAATCTCACGCTTAGTCCTCTTTGGAAAAGACTTAGAATGAACTTTAACTTGTGGTTGTTGATCATGCTCCTTCTTGGAAGACCTTTGCACCTTGTGATGGGTAGATGAGCTAGGATGAGAAGAAGATGGCGCCATGACTCGCCATATTCTCTTTTGCTTTGCTTAGGAGGAGGAAAAAAAACCTCTGGCTTGCCCCCCGAGTTGGGAGTATGCTTTGCCCTGCTTTTCTCTTTTTTCTGGAGTGGAGTCTTTAATGAAAACTCCAACTTTCTTTGAACCTTCTTCCTAGAAGAGGTATCAAGATGTTCCATAGGTTCTTCTTCATCCTCAGATGAGAAAAGTTCCAGCTTCCTCCTTGGTGCTTTAAGCTTGTCAGCGGCCGTGTTTGGGTACCAGGGTCGATCTGAATGAACACCTAGAGTCTTAGATTTAGCTTTATCAACCAATTTCTTGGCTTTAGCAGAGTGGTGATAAAACTTACCTTCATGTTGAGGGTTGGCTACCAATGAGGTACTTGGAGCCAAATTCGCCCTCTTCGGAGTTGTCTCTCCCTTCTCTTTCTCCTTACTAGCCAGCTGTCCATCCTTTGAGAGGTTGAATGTGACCATGCGTATAGGAGCTGAGAAAGGATTTTTGTCAACTCCCATGTCCTTCTTAGGCGCCTCAAGGAACTTCAAGATTCCCTTTTCTATCTTTTCTTGTACTATGTTCAAGAACATAGTACAGTTGTTGGTTGGATGCCTCCAGAAGTCATGGTACTTACAGTATTCTCTTCCCTTGATGTCCTCGGGTGAAGGAAGGACATGTCCGGGTGGTAATTTGATCATACCAGACTTACGTAGGAAATCAAAGACTTCATTTGTTTTTGAAGTATCAAATGAGTAAGTCTTGCTCCCATCATAAGGTTTCTTTTCTACTTGTCTCTGGTGCATAGCAGCAAACCTTTCCTGGGTCTGAGGGTGTCCCACACCTGCCTTCACAAGACATGGACACTCAATAGGTTTGTCTGCCTTGACCTCAGCTATTCCAAGTTCAAAGTTTGACTCTTGATAGTAAGTGCCATAAGATGAACTTCTTCTTTCATTTTATTCCCATAGAAGAGTCTCATATCTTGCCACCTTGGTTGACATCTCGAAGAAGTCTCTGAAATCAACTCATTCGAACTTCTTTTGAAGATCTATGTCAAGTCCATTTTGAGCTAGGCGTACAAACTCTACCTCATGGAGAGGTGTGTGACACCTATTCCTTAGCTTCTTGAAACGAGCCAAGTACTCCTCAGCTGGTTCCCTTTTTTCTGGTAGAGGCGTGACAAGTCTGCCATGAAGATCTCAGGTTCAGTTCTATAGAACTGTGTGTGGAACAACCTTTCCATCTCTTCCCAGGTTGTCACTGAATTGGGTGGTAGGTTGATGTACCAAGTAAAAGCTGCTCCTGTGACAGAGTTAGGAAACAAGCGAAGCTTGTGGTAGCCAAAGTTAGCTTCTCCACACTGTACAGTGAAGCGCGCAATGTGCTCTAGAGTTGTCTGCTCACTAGAAGTGCCAGAGAAGCTTGTGAAGTCAGAAACCTTGTACCCACGAGGTAGAGGATAGATTCTATCATACTGCTCACGATAAGACTTCTGGAAATATGGCTTGCCTACTCTCCTGTAGGCTGAGCCAATCATGTCTTCAATCATCTCCCTGATGTGGTTCTGATTGACTGGGCCTTGTATATAAACTCCCTGAGGTGGATGGCGTGGGGCAGAATGGCGTTGATGACCATTCCTTGCACCATTGCCATTACCATTCCTCACATGTGGAGGCACATAGGCTACAGCTCGAGCACCAACTGGGTTGATTTCCTCTTCCACATTGTCAGGGGCGTGATCTGCTGCCTCCTGGTGTCCAGGGATGAGATCAGCTTCATTCTCACCCCTTGCTGCTCCCTCCCTAGGAGGTGGTAAGTTGTTATTACCAACTGCCTCCACTTGAGGTGGGACTCTCACCTGGTTGGCACCATTATTACATGTGGCGCCACAGGGGGAGGGAGAAGTGCAGGTACGTTGACTTGTCTCGAATCTTGGGCTATTTGTTGGATTTGCCCCCCGAGTCTATCTTATACTTGACCAATCTGAGCCAGGATGTTCTCACGGTCTTGAACCATCTGCTCCTTAAACGAGTCATTAGCCTCCTTAAGTTGGTCATGAGATTTGTTTATCTGATCTATAGATCTCATAAGTTGCTGCATCCTCTGTTCCTGTGCCAAGGAAATTTCATTCATGGCTTCAGTGAGGTATTGCAACAAGACCTTTGAATCAGACTCCAAAGGTAATTGTGAGCGATCAGCCACGTTTTTGCTTCTGGTTTGCATACCATGGCTAGATCTACCTTCATCAACCTTAGGTGGCATGTTTGCCACTTGGTAGGACTTAGAAAGGAGAGAGGAGAAAAGAAAAAGTAAAGAAAATTTTACCCTGAGACGTTGAGAGGAGGAGAGATCTACTGTCTTGTTCTGCTTCAGGTGTCAGGGATAGTGATTCGGTGCAGACCTTTGAATGAGGCGAATACCTTGCTGAGAGACTACGAGAAGTGAAGCCGGGGATCGCCGGCTATGTAGAGAAACAGAGAGTGTTGAGGGCGCCAGAGAGGGAGAGCAAATGTGCTTGTCCCACCGGGCGTGCCAAAAAGAGATGTCGCGCCAAAAATTTCTTACTAGAGTTTTCGCGGAGAATTCTTTATGACAGCATAGGGGCGTGCCAGTCAATTTGCTGAAATTGACAAAGAGGTTGTAAAGAACTAGATCTGGTGCGCGGAGCAGCAGATTAAAAAATCAGAGCGATTGTGGGGACTGGATCAAAGTCACACCAGAGCATTTAAATCATTGGATCTGTAGCAAACTACTTCTAATAACTGGGCCTCTCTCTATTTGGATCAGATCTAGGAGATCTGCTTTGATTGTAAACGAGATTGAAGGAAAATAACAATTTGATTTGTTATTTATAAGAAAAAAACACGTGTACAGTGTTTGTATGTCTGGAGACAAGATTGAAACAAGAGAAAAACACTAAAAGAGTGTTTGATTGTCCTGAGACAAGATCTAAACAAGGAAATGTTGATGAACGAGTAAGAACTCGTGATGAACAAGTTGAAAATGGCGCAAAGCTAGAGAGAAAATAAGCACGGAGCTTGGTTTTTTGCGCGTAGCAAGTTTGTAGCTACAAGAGCTTGTTTTTTTATTTCTCGGGAGAATGTTTGAGATACGGAATCTGCCTGAAACCTGAGAATGGGCTCTCTTTATATAGAGGGCGGCATGGGCTTTGGCATTAATGGGCTTGCCTTGCTGAAGAAGGCGAATTCCTCCTCCTAGGCAGATGACAGGCTTCAGGAAGGTGCAGTGAAGCTTCTTTCTTCTTCTGATTGCTTCCAACTACCAAGTAGAGGGCAAAATAGATGCTAGGGCGCCACTCTGATTGGATGGGAGATGGAAATCTTCCTCCTGGGTGGTTGATGATAATTCTTCCTTCTTCCTATCACATTGCAGCAGGTCTTCGTTGCTTCTTTTGTGCTGAATTTAGCTATTTTAACTAAGTAATGGCCAATTGACATCAGAATTTGGTCTTTGATCATCAAGGCCACAAAATTATCCCTACTTAGTCATATTTAGCTCTTCAAATCATGAAAATAACAATTAATTAAGAAAATGGCTTAAACCGGGGTGAATAAGCCATATGTCTTGGCGACAGACACACTAAGTCTAATATTACGGTTTACGAACCAAAACCTAGATCCGGGAGTCGGTTACGTGTGGGGAAGATTAGCACCCCCACAATGTACGTCACTATGACGGTACTAAAAGTCTAACACTAATCTGAGGAAAATCCTAAATTGGTTGCTTTTAATCTTAAATGCTTAATCTTGACCTTTTTGTATTTTTTTAGTCTTAAAACCTTTCTTCCCTTAAAACGTGAGAACATGACGAAGTTCGCCCTTTGACCGGAAGGGCATTTTTGAAAAGTAGAGTAAACCCAGATGCGAGAATGATGAAACTGACCCTTTCACCGAAAGGGTAGTTTTGGAAATCAAAAGTAAACTCAAATGCAAGAATGACAGAATCGACCCTTTGATCGAAAGGGCATTTTGGGAAAAGTAAACTAACTTAGACATGGAAAAGTTGAAATTGACCCTTCGACCGAAAGGGCATTTTTGGAAAAAGGAAAGTACTAAACTTGGTACAAAAAGATGAAAACGACCCTTCGACCGAAAGGGCATTTTTGGAAACACTAAACTAAAACGCAAAAAGACGAAAATGACCCTTCGACCGAAAGGGTATTTTTGGAAATAGAAAATACTATACTTAAATGCAAGAAGACAAAAACAACCCTTCGACCGAAAGGGTATTTTTGGAAATATAAAACACTAAACTTAAATGCAAGAAGACAAAAACGACCCTTCGACCGAAAGGGTATTTTTGGAAATATAAAACACTAAACTTAAATGCGAGAAGACAAAAACGACCCTTCGACTGAAAGGGTATTTTTGGAAATATAAAATACTAAACTTAAATGTAAAAGACGAAAATGACCCTTCGACCGAAAGGGTATTTTTGGAAATATAAAATACTAAACTTAAATGCAAAAGACGAAAATGATCCTTCGACCGAAAGGGTATTTTTAGAAATAGAAAATAGAGCTTTACTTTTCATCATTTTATCTTTTCATTTTTTTTTGAATTTTCTGAGTTTTTACTTAATTAGTTAACTGGACCATACTTAACTTAATTTCAAATTAAAGTGGGTCTTCTAGACATGATGCAAAGGATACATGGACCGTCAATTTATTAAGAGAGCAGAACATTTAACCGGGGCCACTCTATAAACTCACTAATTCGGTCTCTCGGGCGGTTTATGGATCGGACCCGACCTAGGAAATCCCATAGAGGGGTATTCCATCTTCGGATAAATGCTCGTCTCCCTCACCGTGAAACTCATATGATGAGATGAATGATTAACCATTTCGTAAAAGGACGTTTAATCGGGGCCATCTCATAAATCCACTAGCCCGGTCTCCGGGGTGATTTACAAGGCGATCCCGTCCTAGGAAATCCCATGAAGGGGTATTCCATCTTCTGAATAAACGACCACTTTACGAAATAGTTAAGTACAGATAATGCATGCTTTACTGATGATTTTCTCTAGTCCATTATCAGAATTTACATAATTAAGGAAAATCTTATTTTTAATCTAAAAATGGAGAAAAACAAATAAAGTCCAAATGTAACCCAAGCCCACATGCATAGGCAAGGCCCAAATTACTATAAGGCTCACAAAATGAACTAAAACCTAACTACATATGGCCAAAACCCAATAAAAATATAACAAGGCCAAACCCAAATAAATCACCAAGTTAACCAAGCCCAATACCCAATAGAAAATTTACAAGCCCAAAGAAAGTTTAGAGAAGCCCAATCCCAATCAACCCAATCTTAATTTCTACTTAATTTAAAAAACATTCTTATTCCTTAATTCCCCAAATATTTACCTAGCAACCTATTGGATTTTAGCTAAATTATTCTAAAAGAAAATGATTTAACTAGTTAATCCACCATAAATCTTCCTAATAACCTACTTTAAATCCCATTCTTGTCTCAATTTTCTATTTAACTTAACTTCAAAAATCCAACCTTAATTACTAGTTACCAAATATCTTCTCCATTTATGCAAAGATCTCATTTTTATTATTAAAGTTCACCAAAATCTAAACCTCTTCTTTCTTCACATATTTGCCTAAAGTCCTATCAAGTTTTTTTTTTTATTTTATTATTTTTTTGTACTAATGATTATATTTTGGTCACCATTACCTCTAAAGATTCCAACTTTATCACCACCCTAGTTCATGTTGGTCTTTTTTTTTTTTTTTTTTTTTTTTTTTTTAAGGGTTAAAACTAAGTCCTAATTTTCCTAGGTCTAAGCTAAAAAAGGAGACACCTTTATTCTATTTATATATTTACCAAGATTTAATTTTATTTTTAACTAGGTTTAGTTTAATTAAAACTAACCGCATAAGACTAAAAGGAAATATCCTAAATTACATAAACAATACACTTAAGAAAATTAGGGTAAAATAAGGCTAGTTACCAAATCCAACCTTAATTACTAGTTACCAAATATCTTCTCAAGACATGGGTCTGAGGGTGTCCCACCTTAATTACACCTCAGGCGTGGGTCTGAGGGTGTCCGACGCCTGCCTTTACAAGACATGGACACTCAATAGGTTTGTCTGCCTTGACCTCAACTATTCCAAGTTCAAAGTTTGGCTCTTGACAGTAAGTGCCATAAGATGAACTTCTTCTGTCATTTTCTTCCCTTAGAAGAGTCTCATATCTTGCCACCTTGGTTGACATCTCGAAGAAGTCTCTGAAATCAACTCCTTCGAACTTCTTTTGAAGCTCTATGTCAAGTCCATTCTGAGCTAGGCGTACAAACTCTACCTCATGGAGAGGTATGTGACACCTATTCCTTAGCTTTTTGAAACGAGCCTAGTACTCCTCAGCTGATTCCCCTTTTTTCTGGTAGAGGCGTGACAAGTCTGCCATGGAGACCTCAGGTTCAGTTCTATAGAACTGTGTGTGGAACAACCTTTCCATCTCTTCCCAGTTTCTCACTGAGTTGGGTGGTAGGTTGATGTACCAAGTAAAGCTGCTCCTGTGACAGAGTTAGGGAAAAAGCGAAGCTTGTGGTAGCTAGAGTTAGCTTCTCCACACAGTACAGTGAAGCGAGCAATGTGCTCTAGAGTTGTCTGCTCACTAGAAGTGCAAGAGAAGCTTGTGAAGTCAGGAACCTTGTACCCACGAGGTAGAGGATAGATTCTATCATACTCTTCAGGGTAAGGCTTCTGGAAATATGACTTGCCTACTCTCCTGTAGGCTGGGCCAATCATGTCTTCAATCATCTTAGTGATGTGGTTCTGATTGACTGGGCCTTGTATATCAACTCCCTGAGGTGGATGGCGTGGGGTATGATGGCGTTGATGACCATTCCTTACACCATTGCCATTACCATTCCTCACATGTGGAGGCACATAGGCTACAGCTCGAGCACCAACTGGGTTGATTTCCTCTTCCACATTGTCAGGGACGTGATCTGCTGCCTCCTGGTGTCCAGGGATGAGATCAGCTTCATTCTCACCCCTTGCTGCTCCCTCCCTAGGAGGTGGTAAGTTGTTATTACCAACTGCCTCCATTTGAGGTGGGACTCTCACCTGGTTAGCACCATTATTAGCATGTGGCGCCACAGGTGGAGGGAGAAGTGCAGGTACGTTGACTTGTCTCGGATCTTGGGCTATTTGTTGGATTTTCCCCCCGAGTCTATCTTCTACTTGACCAATCTAAGCCATGATATTCTCACGGTCTTGAACCATCTGCTCCTTAAATGAGTCATTAGCCTCCTTAAGTTGGTCATGAGATTTGTTCATCTGATCTATAGATCTCATAAGTTGTTGCATCCTTTGTTCCTGTGCCAAGGAAATTTCATTCATGGCTTCAGTGAGGTATTGCAACAAGACCTTTGAATCAGATTCCAAAGGTAATTGTGAGCGATCAACCACGTTTTTGCTTCTGGTTTGCATACCATGGCTAGATCTACCTTCATCAACCTTAGATGACATGTTTGCCACTTGGTAGGACATAGAAAGGAGAGAGGAGAAAAGAAAAAGTAAAGAAAATTTTACCCTGAGACGTTGGGAGGAGGAGAGATCTGCTGTCTTGTCCTGCTTCAGGTGTCAGGGGAAGTGATTTGGTGTGGACCTTTGAATGAGGCGAACAACTTGCTGAGAGACTACGAGAAGTGAAGCAGGGGATCGCTGGCTATGCAGAGAAACAGAGAGTGTTGAGGGCGCCAGAGAGGGAGAGCAAATGTGCTTGTCCCACCGGCCGTGCTAAAAAGAGATGTCGCGCCAAAAATCTCTTGCTAGAATTTTCGCGGAGAATTCTTTATGATAGCATAGGAGCGTGCCAGTCAATTTGCTGAAATTGACTAAGAGGTTGTAAAGAACTAGATCTGGTGCGCGGAGCAGCAGATTAAAAGATCAGAGCGATTGTGGGGACTGGATCAAAGTCACACCGGAGCATTTAAATCATTGGATCCGTAGCAAACTACTTCTAATAACTGGGCCTCTCTCCATTTGGATAAGATCTAGGAGATCTGCTTTGATTGTAAACGAAATTGAAGGAAAATAACAATTTGATTTGTTATTTATAAGAAAGAAGCACGTGTATAGTGTTTGTATGTCCGGAGACAAGATTGAAACAAGAAAAAACACTAAAAGAGTGTTTGATTGTCCTGAGACAAGATCTAAACAAGGAAAAGTTGATGAACGAGTAAGAACTCGTGATGAACAAGTTGAAAATGGCGCAGAGCCAGAGAGAAAATAAGCACGGAGCTTGGTTTTTTGCGCGGAGCAAGTTTGTAGCTACAGGAGCTGGTTTTTTTATTTATCGGGAGAAATGTTTGAAATACGGAATCTGCCTGAAACCTGAGAATGACCTCTCTGTATATAGGGGGCGGCATTGGCTTTGGCATTAATGGGCTTGCCTTGCTGAAGAAGGCGAATTCCTCCTCCTAGGCAGATGGCAGGCTTCAGGAAGGTGCATTGAAGCTTCTTTCTTCTTTTGATTGCTTCCAACTACCAAGTAGAGGGCAAAATAGATGCTAGGGCGCCACTCTGCTTGGATGGGAGATGGAAATCTTCCTCCTGGGTGGTTGATGATAATTCTTCCTTCTTCCTATCATATTGCAGCAGGCCTTTGTTGCTTCTTTTGTGCTGAATTTAGCTATTTTAACTAAGTAATGGCCAATTGACATCATAATTTGGTCTTTGATCATCAAGGCCACAAAATTATCTCTACTTAGTCATATTTAGCTCTTCAAATCATGAAAATAACAATTAATTAAGAAAATGGCTTAAACCGGGGTGAGTAAGCCATATGTCTTGGCGACAGACACACTAAGTCTAATATTACGGTCTACGAACCAAAACCTAGTTCCAGGAGTCGGTCACGTGTGGGGAAGGATTAGCACCCTCACAATGTACGTCACTATGACGGTACTAAAAGTCTAACACTAATCTGAGGAAAATCCTAAATTGGTTGCTTTTAATCTTAAATGCTTAATCTTGACCTTTTTGATTTTCTTTAGTCTTAAAACCTTTTTATTCCCTTAAAACATGAAAACATGACGAAGTTCGCCTTTGACTGGGAGGCATTTTTGAAAAGTAGAGTAAATCGAGATGCGAGAATGATGAAACTGACCCTTTCACCGAAAGGGTATTTTTGGAAATCAAAAGTAAACTCAAATGCAAGAATGACAGAATCGACCATTTGATCGAAAGGGCATTTTGGGAAAAGTAAACTAACTTAGACATGGAAAAGTTGAAATTGACCCTTCGACCGAAAGGACATTTTTGGAAAAAGGAAAGTACTAAACTTGGTACAAAAAGATGAAAACGACCTTTCGACCGAAAGGGCATTTTTGGAAACACTAAACTAAAACGCAAAAAGACGAAAATGACCCTTCGACCGAAAGGGTATTTTTGGAAATAGAAAATACTATACTTAAATGCAAGAAGACAAAAACAACCCTTCGACCGAAAGGGTATTTTTGGAAATATAAAACACTAAACTTAAATGCAAGAAGACAAAAACAACCCTTCGACCGAAAGGGTATTTTTGGAAATATAAAACACTAAACTTAAATGCAAGAAGACAAAAACAACCCTTCGACCGAAAGGGTATTTTTGGAAATATAAAACACTAAACTTAAATGCGAGAAGACAAAAACGACCCTTCGACCGAAAGGGTATTTTTTGAAATATAAAATACTAAACTTAAATGCAAAAGACGAAAATGACCCTTCGACCGAAAGGGTATTTTTGGAAATAGCAAATAGAGCTTTACTTTTCATCATTTTATCTTTTCATTTTTTTTTTGAATTTTCTGAGTTTTTCTTTAATTAGTTAACTGGACCATACTTAACTTAATTTCAAATTAAAGTGGGTCTTCTAGACATGATGCAAAGGATACATGGACCGTCAATTTATTAAGAGAGCAGAACATTTAACCGGGGCCTCTCTATAAACTCACTAACTTGGTCTCCGGGGCGGTTTATGGATCGGACCCGACCTAGAAAATCCCATAGAGGGGGTATTCCATCTTCGGAATAAATGCTCGTCTCCCTCACCGTGAAACTCATATGATGAGATGAATGATTAACCATTTCGTAAAAGGACGTTTAATCGGGTCCAGCTCATAAATCCACTAACCCGGTCTCCAGGGTGATTAACAAGGCAATTTTAACCTAGGAAATCCCATGAAGGGGTATTCCATCTTCTGAATAAATGACCACTTTACGAAATAGTTAAGTACAGATAATGCATGCTTTATTGATGATTTTCTCTAGTCCATTATCAGAATTTACATAATTAAGGAAAATCTTAATTTTAAATCTAAAAATGGAGAAAAACAAATAAACCCCAAATGTAACCCAAGCCCACATACATAGGCAAGGCCCAAATTACTATGAGGCTCACAAAATGAACTAAAACCTAACTACATATGGCCAAAACCCAATAAAAATATAACAAGGCCAAACCCAAATAAATCACTAAGTTAACCAAGCCGAAGGCCCAACAGAAAATTTACAAGCCCAAAGAAAGTTTAGAGAAGCCCAATCCCAATCAACCCAATCTTAATTTCTACTTAATTTAAAAAACATTCTTATTCCTTAATTCCCCAAATATTTACCTAGCAACTTATTGGATTTTAGCTAAATTATTCTAAAAGAAAATGATTTAACTAGTTAATCCATCTTAAATCTTCCTAATAACCTACTTTAAACCCCATTCTTGTCTCAATTTTTCTATTTAACTTAACTTCAAAAAATCCAATCTTAATTACTAGTTACCAAATATCTTCTCCATTTATGCAAAGATCTCATTTTTATTATTAAAGTTCACCAAAATCTAAACCTCTTCTTTCTT
>AWUE01013747.1:0-55544 GCA_001974825.2 Corchorus olitorius | reverse complement strand
AATAAAAAGGATTCTTAATTAATATATAGAAGATGCTTATTGATAATTGATAATAGTAATTAGTCTCTCTTCTTCTTTTTTTTCTTTTTTTTTTTCATTTTGGGGTTCTCTTTTGTTTTGTGGGGTGAAGGGAAAAGGTTCACTTTGTCAATGTGCTGTTTTCTTTGTTTGAACGTCAGACAATGTAGTCCTTTTTGTACAAAATGTTAGATTGTACGTTGTACTCGGCATACATATACACTTTATTTCTTCTTCTTCTTTTTTTTTCATTATTATCATTTTCAACTTGTTCTATTTTTCATTTTTTTCTTGAATTTAACTGAGGTATCTACGAAATCTTATAGGCCCAAATATTCCTTTTAAATCAGAAGCATGAAAACTTTTTTTTCTTTTTAGTAATTGAGATTACTGGGATCTAATCTTAACCATTGTAATTAATTTTACAATATTCTATCATCAAATCAAATATTCGATGGCAAAACATCAAAATTTTTGAGAAATTCGACTTTTTTTCCTTCTCAAAGTCACTTATTACTTTGTTTATTTTGAATTATTTCACTATAAGATAATAGTAATTAATAGTATAATAAAGTCAATCAATCAACCTTCTAGTATAATAAAGTTTATACTAGTCGTCCTTGTTTTCACATACATTACACGTGATCCAACGTATTTAAATTGAATGTATATTTAAATAATTGAAACTAATTTATTAGCAAAAAATTAATTGCACGTTACACTTTTTTTAATTTAAGAAACTTTAAATTGTTAATTTAAGAGAAGAATAGTCTTTTCCCTATGTAGTTATATATATAATTTCTAAACAAAATTAATCACGAACAGATTAAACTATCAACACACATTACCCTAAAAACAAAAAATGCCCAATCACAATTATTAAATTATAAAAAAATTAGCTTAATTTTAGGTTTTAACCCTTGCCAATTCGGAAAGAGAAAGGTTTGGTGCCTTGTTTCTGTCATTATCCAATTAATAATATTATCTGGAGTTTCCAATGTAGGGTTTAGGTGATGAGAGAGTTTAGGCGGCGGCAGTCGAGATCGGTGAGGATACAAGAGACAGAGCCTTTTTAGATGGAGAGTATCTCTTCATTTAGTATTTGTTTCCAATCTGAGTCCAAGAAGTTCTAGGAAAGTTATTTAGGAGGCTTTTAATGATTTTAGTGTTGTTGTTGATGTGATTTTGCTGATAAGCAATAGGGACTATCCTTCTCGGTTTGCTTTTGTCAGATTTCGTTATGAGAATGAGTTGATTAGAACCATTAATTTAGGTAATGACAGAAGGCTGGATGGCAGATCATTGTTGGTTCGAAAGGCTACGGTGAGAAAGATTGACAGGTATCCTAGAGAGAGCTATGTGGGGAAGAATGCAGGGAACATGTTTGCTGCGAGATCATCGAATTTTCCAACGAGAGGTGGTCCTGTTCATAGATTTGCCAAGAATAATAATGCCGGAGTTGCTTCGTGGCGTAGCCAGGTTCCCAGTTACAGAAGGTGAGGTCATGGAGAGGCTAGAGGTAAAAGTCAGGCTTGAAGACTTCATGCTAGCACTGTGCAGCAAGACCCCATAACATTGGGGAGTCAGAGGAATGATGCAGGAGACGAAGTTAACGTTGGTATTACTAATCCAACATTTGTTATTGATGATGAGATTGTAAAGTCAACTTCTTTTTCAAAGATTGAGCAAGCTAAGGCCAAAAATCCAATCGACACGGTGGTGGAGGTTGGGGAATTGATCTCTGATGAATCAAATGATGGTTATCAGTCCTATGAGGAAGTTGAGTTAACAGTCAATATCTCGGAGGAAGACATGTCTTGGCTTGAACACATCGTGATTGTTGTTATTAATGAGGAAGGTAATCTTAATGAGGTGATGATGCACCAAGGACTTATCAAGGACATCAAGATGACAATGGAGATCATGGAGAGGATGAGCATGGAGTGCAAGGAAGCATGGAGAAGCAAGAAGATCATGGAGGTTGCATACAACATGTTCCAAGCACTAAGGAGATGCCAAAGATGCCATTTGATCCCTTGAAGATGCCATTAGGTCCAATGACAAGAGCAAGAGCTAAAAGATTCAAGCATGCATTATTGGGCCTTGTTCGAACTCATCTTGAAGACTTGAAGGCCATCGGAGTTCATTTGAAGAGCTTTGATGATGATTTGGGCAAGAATATTCCCATCGATTCCAAGTTCACAGTTTGCTTGCAATCGATGGTTGATGGAGCTTTATTGTGTAATTAGGCCATTCATGGGCTTATTTTATCTTAGATTAGTTTATTTTTATGTTTAGAAGACAATTGGATTGGGCCTTGTTTGACTAAGTCCAATCCCTTCTTCCTTATGAATTATTTTTCCTAGTTTGACTTGGCATTAGGCTATTTCCTAGTCTTTTCTTATGTGTGCCCCCAAGCATCATGTAAACCGCCTTGGGGGTTATTTTTCTAGATCTAGGGCGTCACCTATTGCCTATATAAAGGCACCAACCCCCTCTTTTGTAATCAAGTTAAGTTTATCAATTAAAGAGAGATTCTTTTGAAATTTTAGCTTCTTTGTTCTAGTTTGAGCAAGCTTAGGGTTCTTCAATCTTGTAGAGTCCTAGCAAGAAATTAGATAGTGATTATCTAGTTGTGATTCTTGTGATCTTAGGTTGATAATTGCAGGTCTAATTATCCATCCAAGTCGACGAAAGAAGATCTAATCTTTGTGAAGAGTTCAAATCGACAAGATCTAGGAGTTGAAGTTGTCAAGTTGATCTTTGGAGGATTTTCAAGGATAGATTTGAATCTAAAACAACTAGATTCGTATCAGGTGATTTCTGTTGTTTCTGGTCAAGAAGTTTCAAGTGCAAGTTACTGTGATGAGCAACCTTATGTTGTTGCTTACAGTTGATGATGTTGTGTGTGTTGATGCTTGTATTTCTTTGGTAAAGGGTCTTGAATTAAATTTTATTGCTGTTGTTGATTCTTGGGAGCGTTCCTTTGCTCAATGACGTAATTTGGTTTGGGTTAGTGGCATGTAAATATTTTTCTCAGAACTCAGTAACAATTGGGATAAGTTCATTATGATCGATGAAGTTACTACTATTAGAAAGTGCTTGAGGTATGCTAGGCTTCATGTTCTCGTGTCTAGTATCTCTGATATACCTAAGCTTATGGCTGGTAATTCGCTTGGAATTAAATACAGAATCTTTGTCACGGTGGAGAAAGATGTTGATGTTGCTCCAGTCATAATAGCTTAGGAGGTGGATAAGGCGATGAACTTTGTTTCTCCCACGCCGTCTTTATATGAAGTTCAAGACGGTGTCTCCTCGTTTTTCAATGACAAGTTGGCCTTGGTATAGGGACTAAATTTATTGATGATTTTTTGCATGTTAAGGTTGGTATTGGTATTCATGATAGCTGTAAAAGGATCTTAACATAAGAGATTGTTGGTGAGAGTTTAAATTTCACTAGGGTGGAGTCTTTTAATAAGGAGTTGGTGCTTTATAATGCTGACGGGGATTTTATTGTTGAAGGGGTTGTTTATATTGCTGACTCCTTCGTCGAGGTTCACGTTTTTGATTCGGGAGCCCATTTTAGTCCAACAATTTCTAGCCCCCTTAATAGTAAGACTAGCTTGGAAGTTAGAAGTGAGGAAGGGTCCAAGATGGGCATGAGTCAAAATTTATTGGGCCAGTAGTTTAAAGGGGCTAAACGTGAAGTTTATGAAAGGAAGAAAAGGAAAAAGATGAAGAGAGGAGTTGTTGACACATTATTTTTGCTTATCCGTTAACTTATTTTCCCTTTTCCGTTTTAATTCATTTGATTTTTTATTTTTATTTCCTTTTATTCCATCTTGCTTCCTTGTCATCTAATTGAACGAAAACTTATTCTGGATTGCTAAACACCGGCCCCTTTTTGCTAGTTACCGCCCCCCTTTTTACACTTTTGCCCTTTGTTCATATTTCTTAAAACTATCATCATTTTCTAACAACTTCTTCAAACTTCTTCAACTTTCAATTTCTTCAAGAAATCCTAAAGAAAATCATGTCGAGGCCGATCTACAAGATTACAATGGTAAGATTTACAAGTTGTAGATTTAGATCTAGGTTGAATTAGGTTGAATCCGGATTAGAAATTGGTCGAAAAAGGCTGTGCCGCCCTAGTGCGGCGGCAGGGCGGCATCCCCGTGGCATGCCGCACCAGCTAGGCGGCATGCCCAATTTTTTTTCCAAAAAAAAATTAAACATTTAATTAATTAAAATTTTGAAATTCTTAATTTTAATTAGAACTAATTTTAAAAATAGTGAATTACATAGTTTATTAGTTTTAATTAGTTAATTTATGACTGTTAATTAAATTAAATTTTGCACGTGTAATTAAAATTAATTATTCTTAATTAGTTTATTTATTAGTTTGACTTACTTTATTTCTTAATTAGTTTATTTACGATTAATTGTTGTTAATTAATTATAGTTGTTAATATTTTGTATTTATAGGGTGGAGAGGAGGTGGGTAGCTCTGGAGCGCGGCACACTAGGAGTCGCAATGTTAATGCCTCCGTCCGTAGGAAGAGACGTGATCGGTTGCAAAGGGAGAGAGAGGCTGAGGCTGCTCGGATTTATAGGGAGAGGGAGGCTGATGTTGCTGCTCAGAGTTTGAGGGAGCAGAGGGAGATAGAGGCTGCTGCTGCTGCTTAGATTCACAGGGAGAGGGAGAGAGGTGCCGAGATTTTGAGGGATAGGGCCGCTGTGAGGGAGCAGATTCGTCTTGATGAGTTGGAGCGCGGTCAGCAGCCTGCTTTTGATGGGGCTATGAGGTATACTTCTTCTGATTTGGAGTCCGAGCCCCACCCACATATTGATCTCCCTTCTAGGAGGGGTACAGGTGGCCGCTTTGCTAGTGCTGCATCGACATTAGGTACTTAGTTTGTTGCAATTTGAGTTATTAATTTGATTTTATTAAATTAGTTTTGGGTTTAAATTAATTTATGAATTTATTTAATAAATTATTTGAGTCATTATTTGATATTGTAAATTAATTCTAATTAAAATGAATTTCAGGGAGCAGCAAACGATCCAGACGATCCCGCACCACTTATGATAGCTCGGTGGTTAGGGATGCAGTGCCTGGTGGCCCTACATACGGTGACGTGATGCATTAGAGTTAAATCGAAGAAAAAAGGACCTCCGAAAGGAGGAACTTGGATTTGATCTGCTCTTATTGATGATTCGTTTATAGTATTGTGATAAACAATATATTTTTTGTGGCGATGACAATAGGTACTATTTCTGGATTTAGATTTAGACCTATTTTGGATTTGTCTAAATCTAAACGGCCAGAAATAGTACATATTATCACCGGCACAAAAACTATAACCGTTTATCCCAATATTATAAAATAAATCATCAATAAAGGGCAGATCAAAATCAATTTCCTCCTTTTTGAGGTGTTTTTTTTTTCGATTTAACTCTAGTGCACTATTAACAAATGTACAATAATGTTACCTCATTTATTCGCTACATCCATAAATTGGCAGTCATTTCTACAATAATGATGTTGGATTGATTCGTATTTACAAACTATTTGTATTCTCTAATGTACAATATATAACATTTGAAATTACAACATGTAAATTTACATTTTATACAATTATAGCATGTACAAGATGGCTTTATTAAATACTAACCCAATACATTTTTTTGAGCCTCCCATTCTTGTCTCCTAACATTATACCTTTCATCCCAACCGTCAACAGAAAGATCATGGTATTGCGTCCAATAAGTTAATATAGGCGGTACAGGACAAGTAGGGGCTAAATTGAGAAGAATGAAGTGCTTGTACTCTGCCCCTAACTGGCAAATCCCGATCTCCCGAACAGGCCTTGTTGCAGTGGAGGGTGCACGCAAAGGCAACACAGTGGCACATGGAAATAAAGAGTTATTTTCGCCGTAGGCAAAAAACAAAACAGCGGCATTAAAAAAAGTTGCAATGGGCCACAAGTCATCCCAAACGGCCATCCAGTGGTTCTGTCCACAACTGCCGCCCTCCCACCGAATACGTCTAAGTGCATTGTCGATGCCGCCACTGTCAACGTACATAGGCTCATACAGGGTTCGGTAGGTGAAAAGCTCATTTGCAATTATCCGTCTTACCGACAGCCATTCCTCCTGACTATTGAAAAGGTAGGAGGCAACAACACGGAATCCACAGTTGCCATCGTCGGCTACATTGAGTTATCGTTGCACGTACGGGGCAATTATATATGGGATCCTGCTATAGGCCCAGAATTGACTTAGGTCATCCCCCAGTTGATCTATAACAAAAATTTATTTAGTTAGTTAAAGATTTAGTAAAAAAAAAAACCCATAAAATAGATAACAATAAGTTTATTCGTACCATTTCCTGAGGCATTATGGATGGATGATGATGAGCTACGGCCACGACTAGTGGAGGTACCACGGCCGCTACTGGACCGACCACGGCCACGACCCCTCTCACTGTACTCCCACGAACTCGGATCACGTCTGGTCGATCTACTGCCCCTCGGTCGACCTCTAAATTCCGTGTTCACGTCCGGTTCAAGGTAGTTGGCTTCATCCAGGTGAAGATGGCTGTGGAGGAGAAGAGATGCGTTGTGGACAACAGTAGGACCGCTTGCATAGACTTCATCAACAAGTGACTGAAAATAACGTGAATACTCCGGCATATCATCACCACCGACAAGGTCATCACCTCTGAGAAAATCAGATTGCTCAACCCCATCACTAATAGTAAGTGTTCTCCAAAATATGTTAACGCGATCGAGACTAATTGGGGTATGCGATTCCATGGCAGCCTTCAGCTCACACACACAAGGAATGTCATGCGTTGTCCTCAACACACATAAGCATCTCTCAGCTCAACCACTTCATTGGCTAATTCTCTCATCCTTTGTAGCTCAGTGATTGAGCTAAAAAAGACCATATTTTTATGGTTATTTTATTATGTTTTTGGATCTATTTATGCTTAAATATATGTTATTTTGTTAATATTTGTGTTTTGACTCTTTAAGTGACGTGAAATTGAGAAATTGTTATTTTTCACTATTTTTGGAGCTATTTTGATGACTTTTTACACAGATTTGAGTAAAGCACTTTTGAGCATAGATTTGGAAGATTCGAAGTTCGTGTTTGAAGACCATTTGAAGATAAATTGGAGATTTGAAGACTTTGAAGAATTATTTCAAGAGCAAGAATTGAAGATTGGAGCCTTAATTGAAGACAAGCCATGGATAAGCCTTTAAGCTAAGGAATTTTGGATATTTTATATGAGAAAATACTCAGCCCATATAAGCCCATAATTGGAGTTAAAATCCCAATTAATGCCGCCTATATCCAAGGAGATATCCAATTCCCGCTTATTCCCGCTTCTAGTCCTAACAGGATTAGGATTCAGCGCAGTTTTGGTAGAAAAATCATAACTTTCTACTCAGACCTCCGTTTGAAGCCCATGAGTACTCGTTCGAAAGCTAAATCCGAGATCTACAACTTTCCTTTGAAGTCCAAGACCAGTTCTGTCGTTTTCAAGCCCAAAAATTCCGTCGAAGTCCCTGCACGAATTCAGGATTTTTCAAGATCCTATTTTGAATAGGATTTTGGTTCTAGGAAGACTTTTAAGCTAACTTAGGATCTAAGTTAGACCCTAAAACGTCCTAGACTCCTTTCCTACTTAGAATTGGATTACCTAGGGTTATTTCCACTATAAATAGCCACCTCCTGTAACATAAATCATATACTTTACACACCAATTCACAAATATAGTTTTAGATCTATTTTTCTCTTCTAGATCTAGTTTTTAGGGAAGGGTGCCGCCACCCTCTCTAGCCATAGAGAGGTGCGGCAGCCCTAGTTCTTTTGCAAGGAGATTTCGCCCCTCCATAGTTTTGTCAGTACTCTTATGCCGCTCATGGATTTTCCTAAATCCATGAGTAGCTAAATTCTTAATACTTCTGATCCTTTGGTGAATTCAATCAATTGATATGGTGAGATTTATGTTCTTATAATTTAGTATTTTATTTTTGATAAATAGCATGTTAAACTCTATTTTATTCCATGACCTTGATTTTTATTGATTTATGCGGCCGATAAATTGATAATCTGAGAGATCGATTGCTAAATCAGGCGGAACAGTTAACCCTCGAGTCTGATTGTGTGGTAGCACATTGATGACGTTTAGTAGGCGCTCAATGGGTTTTTCATGCCAGTGATCGGATCTTATCTGGTTGTTGTATGGTTTTACTTGTTAAGCATGTGTGAAAGATCTAATTAAATAGTTAATCTTAATGCTTTGTTGCTTGGTAAATCTTTAAGTTTTAACCGGTAATTGATTTGTTAAGTAATAAAAGGGGTAATTTAAGCTTTAACCGGTAATCTTACCTAAATAGCATGTTAGGATTTTCCTAGACCAGTTATCATCAAGGACGTAATATTGAATTCATCTTTTAAATCAAGGACCCATATTCAATTTGATTGTTTTCTACCATTGGAGAAGAAGTATGCTTTTAATTATTGTTTTCTCTATTATTTGCCATAGATCTAGATTTAATTTACTTTGTTTTGTTTTCTAGTTTAATTGCTTGCTTTTAAATTGTTAATTTTCAACCTCTGCTTTTATATATTGTTTTTGAGAGATTTTAAGGATTGTATTTTCGGATAAAGTCTAGCAACCTTCTCTGTGGGATCGACCCCTACTTACCCTATCTATTTTAGTTAGGATTTTGTGGGAAATTATTTTTATGATTGCTGACGACTGATCACTCAGCCTCAAGCAATTTCAGATAATAGTGAGAAACTCGACAAGTCAGGTAGTTGAATGGAAAAGAGGAGTAGAGGGCAGGTGCTTTAAATCAAGATTCTTCAAGTGTGCGCCTAATAATGAAACATAACATAGTTAAAATAAAAATATCTACATACAATAGCAACAATAACAAAAACTAAACTTTAAAGAAATGAACCTGATTTGAACAAGTTGATATTCTATTGCCGTGTGGACACGCAATCATACTGTATCGAGAGCACCAGTGGATGAGTGAAGCCATTGCTTCATCATAGAGTGTGCATTCTCCACTCTACATGTAGTAGTTTTCCCGAGATGTCGCATATTGTTCGTCCACGCGTGCACGAACTTCTCCTTGTGCACTAACCATGTTCCCTCAAGATAAGATACCACCTGCGGAAATAATAAATGAATACATTAATAAATAATAATAACATTAATAATAAATACTACGACTAATAATACATAATACCACCTGTTGTTTGTGCCTCCACCGATCTTTCATCAAGTAGACTTATCTATAGTATTCCTCTTCTGTTGGGGCTTCCAAGATCTGTTTCCACCTTCCATTCTTGAATGAATCTACGATGGACTTGTTTTTTCCACAAATTTTGTATACTCGATCTCCAACGTCCTTGTTGATGTGCCAGGTGCAGAGCAAGTGGGGAGTTTGTGGAAATAACTCGGCTATCGGTCTCATCAGCCCCAACTCCCGATCAGTGACAATAGCAGTCGGATGCACATCATTCCCAATCAACTGCCTCAACTTGGACAAAACCCAACGATAACTTCCCTCATTCTCATTTTTTCATAATTGCATATGCAATCATGAAGTTGTTGTTACATGGAGTCATCCAGTCATTTCAAAAAAAGGCATGTTGTACTGTTTGTTTTGTATGTTGAATCCATGTCAATCAACCAAGGGAAGCTTCGGAATAAAGTCACTGATTCTGGATGTGCCATGAACAGATGAGTCACCACTCTAGTCTCCGGGTCAGCATACGCATGGCATACATAGTTGTTTTCCTTGGCTTGATGAAAAAACTGAGTCAAAACATCTCTGCCCTAAGAGTCCTCCTTCCGCACAACATGTCTATAGTTGTAGACTTGCTTTCTGATAACATTGTCCTCCGGATGTTGCTTCATAATAGCCGCGTGAATAGCAGACGGCTTTGATAGAGCCATATCCCGCACTATTTTCTTTGATGCGGCACTAAGTTCGCTGCTCTGTCGATGTCCCTCCGGATATACAGGCAAACCATGGTTGTGCGTACCATTTAGACCAGGATATGCTATAATCCTCCAATGCTGAGACTGAGACAACTCTTGGACCTTCACCCGGAAAGGGCATTTACATGCCTTAGTCTTTGTATTCCTTCGGACGGCGGCATCTAAATCTCTTAGATTCCCCCTGTACCGTTCACCACGGCAACATCTCAGGATCTTCTTCCTACCGCCATCTTTGTGGGAAGAAATTAATAACTCAAAATGATACAAATTGCAACATTTTTTGCCCATTGAATTGCCTCATTATCGGTGTCAAAGGTTTCCTCAATCATGAATGCTTCACTATAATCAACACCATCACCACCAAAATCTTCCAATTCAACCTGCAAAATTGAATTACCAATTTTTACAACAAAAAAAATTTACTCAATAATACTAGTAATATTAAGTAATTAAATTAAATTTATAAAAAAATTAATTGTTGGTGCCGCCCTACTAGGGTGGCATCGAAAATTTTCTGAAAATTTTCGATTTTTCTTATCTCGTTCAATGGCGAATCCATTTTCAGAGTTCTCGGTTATTCCATGTTCTTGAGCGTTCTTGAAGATTTGAAATGTTCTTGAGCGTTCTTGAAGATTTCAGAGGATTTGAAATGTTTGAAAATAAAGCAAAGGGCAAAACTGTCAAAGGGGGGGCGGTGTTTACCAACTCCCAAACTTATTTTATTAAGCCTTAGGGGCTGTTTGATAAACCATTGAAAATTTTCAAACCATTGAAAATGAAAAATTTCAATGTTTTAGTTTTTTCAATACGTTTGATAATTAAGATTAGAAAATCACTTAATTTAAAATTTTCAATGAAAAAGTAATGGAAATAAAAAGTAGGTTCAAGGTTACTTTTTTCTATTCAACAATATTATTTATGGAAAGATTTAAACATTAATGTTATATTCTTTCCTTTTATCAATAATTCTTTCCTTTTTAATTGTTACCAATGTATTTTTTAAATATTTTCATACAAAAATATAAACAAAAATACATTTTTTAAATATTTTCACACAAAAATATAAACAAAAATATTTTTCTTACATTTCACATTAAGTAACTTATCAAACAGTTTTTTCACCACAAATTCAGTATTAAATTCAGTAGCCATAAAGATTCAGTGCTTAAATTTTCAGTACTTAATTTAACAAACAGAACCTTAGTCTATTTTCTTTCCTTTTAATTTTAGCCAAAATTAATAAATACCTTTTTCATCAAAAAGCCCATTTCCTTGCCTTCACTTGAACGCTTTTACTTTTAACATGGACTCATTTTCCCTCATTATCTTTTGAGTCAAACTTGTCAAGGTCCATTTGCATATGAGCTTGTGCATTGGATCTATATCTTTTAAATAGTTGTTTTAATTACTGGGGCATTTTTGGGTTGGACGGTAGGTGCTTTGGGCTAATTTCCTTTTTATCATTGGACAAATTTTCTTGCTTTCTTTTTTTAGCTTGTAGGGTGTAACTCTGGTCACTTGGGTCATCTAGTATAAAGTTTAGATTTTGTGTCCAGAATCAAACCTTTCTTTCATTAAAAGGAATCCCGTAAAAGTTTTACGGGACCCCTATATTATTGACACTTGTATTTTATTCCCTATTGTCTCATTGCCTGACACATTTACTTTTTTTTTTTTCATTTTTGGGTCACCGTGGACTTGGGCTTCATCATGTTTATTTTCATCCACCCTTTTATTTAAAACTTCAATATATAGTATAATAAACAAAAAACAAAAATGCAAAAGATCTTACCCGCACGGGCACAAATCTTGTTAATAAGTAAAAGAAGTACCCTTTTTTATATGGATATATTTATTACAAAGTGTATAAAAAGAAATGCAGCACTGTCGACTAATGTTAAAAACAATCTGATGGCCATGTAACAACTTTCTTTCATTATATGCTTCTTTTCCCTTCTATTATTGCCCCAACCTCCTTTAAAGTTCTCGTCCATATACAACCTGCAAAGCAACAAAACAGCAGGTTCACATTCAACTCATGCATAAGAAAACAAGGACCATTTTCGCAATGCAATAACTATTAGAAGCAATAAAGAAACCAGCAAAACAGTGACACATTGTCACCTAGTTGCTGACCAGGGGCGAGCAATAGTGATCCACACAAGAAAATCCACAAATGCACTAAAAAAATTTTCATCTTTCAAATTAAGCATGCCCCGACAGAAATTCACATGACAAAGAACAACACAAGGCCAACAAGTTCAGCAGGCAAGCACATATAAACTAGGAGGAAAGCTACAGGTCATCATGAAAAGCAAAGTACTAATCACATCATCGTCACTTCAATTGTCAACTAGGTTCAGTTTCATACACACAGTGACCTTCTGCATTACAACGGGCTTAGGACATCATGGCATCAGCACTACAGTTAGCAAACAAAATAGAGCAAAAGGCACATTGACCAGAAGACATCCGAGAGTTCAAAATGGGGTGCAATAAAAAGCACCAAGGCATCAAAACAGGGCAAGATGGTCATTAATTTCATTCCTAAACAATTAACACATTAATTTCACCAATGCATATCTAGCTTATGATACGAGCATGGCTAAATTACCCCAACCAGCCCCAGCTCCAATTGCTGCTACAAATGAGAGGCCCAAGCGAACCATCACAAAACCCTTTTGGAGTAAAGACTTTAGCATGAAATAGCTCAGGAGAAAATTGTGGTGTTGCTAGTTTGTTATAGAAAAGGACAAATAGAAGAATGGTGTAATTCTCGTGTGATCTGAGAAAGTTGTTAACCAACAAAATATATGTATGCAGACTCTATCATTTTGGGAATCAATGAAATATTATCCTTGCTCTTTACTCTCTTTTCCTCTCTCTCTTTCCTTCTCTCTTTCCTTCTCCCCTTCTGGAAAACGATCCAGCATCATTGGTGCTTTCGTTTGCCTCCATGCCTCCCAAAGTCGATTATGGAGAGGCTATTGCAGCCCTCACAGCCCAGATTCAGGATCTCAAATCCACTGTGGAATCTAATGCCACCACCATCAACGCCATTCAATCCAAGGTTGACAAGCTTCCTATCACCCCACCCTTCTCCCCAATTCTTGTTCCATCAATTTCCCAAAACTCCTCCGCTAGTGGCAGCTCTGCCCTCTCCAATTACCCCACCAAACCTCCCCGCTATAATCTCACATACTTTGACGGTACCGATCCTCAATCATGGATTTTTCAGGCCGAGCAATATTTTCAGATCTATGCCATTCCTGCACAGCAGAAGCTAACTATCACATCCTTCTTCATGCTCGGTGAACCGCTCACATGGTTCCAATGGATGTTTCGGAATCACCAGCTCACCGATTGGCCATCCTTCGCGCGTGCCTTGGAACTGCGATACAGTCCCTCTGGTCATACCAAACCCCAGGTGGCCCTATTCAAGCTCCGCCAAACCTCAACAGTGGCTCAATACCAGAAAAACTTTGAGATTTTGGCCAATCGAGTGCAAGGTCTCACTGATGACCACTTGATGAATCTCTGTGTCCGGACTTAAACCAGCAATTCAACAAGAGGTGGTGATGTTTAAACCCACTACCCATTATCAGGCACTAGAACTGGCTTTCATGGCCGAAGCCAAGCTTTCTGAACATACTGGATCCTCATATCGCGTCACGATGCCATCGTCGCACAAACCTTCATCGGGGTTCCCTGCTCCACCCAGAGTACCATTGGCTTTGCCAACCACTGCGAGATCACCATTGGCGCTCCCAACACCACCTTCCATTCCTCCCATTAAACGATTAACCCCGGCGGAGATGCAAGAACGGCGTGCGAAGGGACTCTGTTATAACTATGATGAACAATACAAACCAGGGCATAAATGCCGCACAACTCCCTTTTTGTTGTTGCAAACTGAAGACGAAGAGGACGATGTCTCGGGGTTTTCAAAATCGGATGAATCCATGTCCTTTTCCTTAGCATCCTTGCCCTTACCGCATGAACCTCAAATGCTCTCGGACTCAGACCCCAATGATTTCCAAGTGTCATTACATGCCTTATATGGCCAATCGTCGCTCACTACGCTTAAGCTGGAAGGTGAAATTTCGGGTTACAAGTTCACTGTGATGGTTGACAGCGGAAGCACTCATAACCTTATTCAACCTCGCCTCGCCCAATTTTTGCAGTTACCAATTGAACCGGCGCCGCCTCTCACAGTTATAGTTGGCAACGGCGAGACCCTACGGTGTCTGGGCCAGGTCACGAATCTGCCAGTGGGCCTTCAAGGCCATGAGTTTTCATTGGATCTCTACTTACTCGAGGTCCGTGGTGCTGATATAATCTTGGGTATGCAATGGCTTTCGCAGCTTGGGCCGATGTTGGCAGATTTTGCGAATTTATCACTCACCTTTGTCCACCAAGGTGCACTTATCACTCTATTGGGCCAGCCCAAAAACTCACCAACAGCTGCTTCTTATTCCCAGGTTAAACGGTTGGCTCAAAACGACAGCATTGAAGCAGCACATTTGCTGACTTTGAGCGCCGCCCCTACTACATCTTCAACCTCAGCCTCTGTGATTCCCCAAATACAATCCCTTCTGCAAGTCTTCTCTCATGTCTTTGAACCCCCCCAGGGACTTCCCCCTAAACGTCCTTATGATCACCACATCCATTTGCTTCCGGGGTCGGCACCAGTCAATGTTAAACCCTATCGATATCCATATCATCAGAAACAAGACATGGAGATAATGATCACCGAGATGCCTAAAGAAGGTATTATACAGCCTAGTACCAGTCCATTCTCCTCTCCAGTTCTCTTGGTGAGAAAGAAAGATGGAACATGGCGATTCTGTGTGGATAACAAAGCTTTGAACACCATCACCGTGCGTGACAGATTCCCAATCCCTACTGTTGATGAGCTTCTTGACGAATTACATGGAGCATCCATCTTCTCCAAAATCGACTTACGAGCCGGCTATCATCAAATTAGGGTGGCAGAGGACGACATCCACAAAACAGCCTTCCGCACAATCGATGGCCATTATGAATTTCGAGTTATGCCATTCGGCCTCACCAATGCGCAATCGACATTTCAGGCTGCAATGAATGAGCTCTTTCGGCCCTTCCTTCGACAATTCGTCTTGGTTTTTTTTTGACGACATCTTAATCTATAGTCGTTCTCTGCAAGCACATTTGGGCCACTTACAGCAAGTTCTACAAACCTTGGCTGACAACCATTATTATGCTAAGCTCTCTAAGTGTTGATTTGGGCAATCCTCCATTGACTATCTTGGTCACGTCATCTCTGGCGAGGGAGTACAGGTTGATACATCGAAGGTGGAAGCCATTCTTGCTTGGCCCATTCCTACCACTATCAAAGCATTGCGAGGTTTCTTGGGTCTCACAGGTTACTATAGGAAATTTGTTCGCAATTACACTTTAATTGCCTCACCTCTTACTGATCTGTTGAAGCAGGAGCAATTTAATTGGAACCCAAGAGCAGAGCAGGCTTTCATTTCTCTTAAAGCTGCAATGACAACGGTGCCTGTCCTAGCTTTGCCAGACTTCTCACAACCCTTTATCGTAAAAACTGATGCTTCAAATGTGGCAATTCGTGCTGTGCTGACTCAAAATGGGCATCCCATAGCCTATTTTAGTAAGAAACTAAACCCAAGCATGCAATCCGCCTCAGCTTATGTTCGAGAGATGTTTGCAATCACGGAGGCAGTTAAGAAATGGCGCCAGTATCTCTTGGGCAGGCCATTCACCATTTATACAGACCAACAAAGTCTTAGAGCTATGATGAACCAAACCATACAAACCCCCGAGCAACACAAGTGGCTAGCCAAACTTTTGGGTTTCCAATACAGCATTCACTACAAGCCTGGTCCTCAAAACAAAGTGGCAGATGCTCTATCTCGATCCATGGGAGAGGCACCGACATGTCATGCAATCTCAGGCCTGGTAATGACTTTCTTAGACCAACTAAAACTCTATTATGCTACTAATCCGGTTGGTAAGCAGTTTATGGCTCAGATCAGTGAGAATCAAGCTTCACACCTTGACTACAACATCAACGATGCCCTACTGTTTCGACATGGAAAGATAGTCATTCCTGAAGGGCATGAATTACAAAACACTCTTCTAACAGAGTATCACTGCACTCTAACTGGGGGTCATGCAGGAGTGACCAAAACGCTAGCTCGCTGAGCTGCAAATTTTTTCTGGCCGGGGATGCGAAAATCTGTGGCGAATTTTGTATCTCAATGCCGCACATGTCAGGAAGTGAAGTACTTGCCATCTAAGCCAGGAGGTTTACTACAACCCCAACCAATACCCTCTCATATTTGGCAAGATATTGCCATGGATTTCATCACCCATCTTCCTTCTTCACATGGGCGCACTATCATATGGGTGGTGGTTGATCGGCTATCAAAGTATGCCCACTTTATTGCCCTCACACATGCTGCTACCGCCCCTCAGCTTGCTGAATTGTTCTCTAAGGAAATTGGGAAGCTTCATGGGCAACCAAGGTCGATTGTGATTGATCGAGACCCACTTTTTGTTAGCTCATTCTGGCGAGAATTATTTAAGCTGCAGGGTACCCAACTCAAGTTAAGCAGTGCATACCACCCCCAGACCGACGGGCAATTAGAAGTCTTGAACCGATGTTTGGAGACATATTTGCGATGTTTTGCTGGTGACCACCCTAAAACTTGGTTCAAGGTATTGCACTGGGCCGAATGGTCATACAATACTTCTTTCCATTCAGCTATTGGGATGACACCTTTTGAAGCAGTCTATGGCCAGCCTCCTCCTACAATTTCTTCCTATTTACCTGGTTCTACCAAAATTGCTCAACTTGATGAGTGCCTAGTCGAACGGCAGGCCATATTGGCTAGATTACAGATCAATCTGACCAGGGCTCAACATCGCATGAAAATGCACGCTGATAGGCAGCGGATTGAGAAGAGTTTTGAGGAGGGAGCCTGGGTGTTTGTCAAGCTCCAACCATATAGACAACATTCTGTGGTTTCACGACCCTCTACTAAGCTAGCTAAGAAGTATTTTGGACCGTTTCATGTATCCCTGCTGAAACAGTACAAAGGTGAAGTCCCTCCAATCATCAAACCCCTACTTGTGGCTGATCATGAAGGGCAACCTATACTTGAACCCGAGCGCATTCTCCGCCATAGAGTAATACAACACCAGGGCAAGGAGTTACAACAAGCCTTGATTAAATGGAAGCAGTTGCCTGAAGGAGAATCTACTTGGGAATGGATGAATGATCTGAAGCTAAGCTATCCCACTCTCGACCTTGAGGACAAGGTCAGTCTCGAAGGGAAAAACAGTGATACTAGCATGGCTAAATTACCCCAACCAGCCCCAGGTCCAATTGCTGCTACAAATGAGAGGCCCAAGCGCACCATCACAAAACCCTTTTGGAGTAAAGACTTTAGCATGAAATAGCTCAGGAGAAAATTGTGGTGTTGCTAGTTTGTTATAGAAAAGGACAAATAGAAGAATGATGTAATTCTCGTGTGATCCGAGAAAGTTGTTAAGCAACAGAATATATGTATGTAGACTCTATCATTTTGGGAATCAATGAAAAATTATCCTTGCTCTTTACTCTCTTTTCCTCTCTCTCTTTCCTTCTCTCTTTCCTTCTCCCCTTCTAGAAAACGATCCTGCATCAGCTTACAACAAAAAAAAATTCCCAAGTTCATCAACAATTCAACAAGCAAAAAAGCCAGTTACAAGGCATTACAGTCAGCATGCTAATACCAAAACAGAGGAAGAGAAAATGTAAGAGACTCACTTGCCAGTTGTTCTTTTCCCATTGGGTCTTTTTGTCCATGTCAGCATTTACTAAGAGAAGACACGTGAATTCTACAAAACTCAGCCAAGAAAGCCAAAAAAAAAAACAAAAAACAAAAGAAATGAGAGAGAGGAAGGACTTACCTTGATAGCTGCCAGCAGTGGATTGGAGACAAATCTTGTTCAAAGCCAAATTCACTATTGGCCCTTATGAGTTAGCATCTACAACAGAGAAAGCCTGAAACAAGAAGGGGAGGTTTAGAAAAAAGAAACAAGTCAAAAATTTGGGAGGCATCAAATTGGAGGGGAATGGACGGCTAAGAATAGAGGGTTCAGGCCTTTATGTTCTACAGTATTATGAAGGTTAAGGGGACACAAATTTCGAGTTTAAGGTTTTTACAGTTTTGAAATCTAGGGTTTTTGCTTTCAACAATTTCTTTATTTAAAAAAGAGAAAGGAAATAGTCTTACCGGGTGTTTTGAAAGGGCATTTCTTCTAAAGAGAAGCCCGAGTATCACTGAAATCTCCTCTACCTTCCTTGTTTGGTAGTTGTTTTCTTGTTTATAACGAATTAGGATTTTAGGGTCTTAAAAGAATCGGTTTTTGTAGTGTTTTTTTGAGGGCTTGTGCGTGGTAGGCCTCTGTTTGTCTTTCGCCGTAGTTTGAAGGGTGTTGACGGTGGTTAGTGTCGGGTTTTGATCCTTTTGATTTTGAATAAAGTCTGTTTTGAGTTTACTAGGTTTGGGTTGTGTGATATGAAGAGACAGGAGATCCCTTTTAGGTTTATTTGGGGTCGGATCGGGAGTTGGTCGGCGTTGGGCGGTTGTAGCAGCGCTGGTTGAGTTTGATTTCAGTGAGAGAAGGTATGAACATAGAGAGAGAGAGAGAGTAGGGTGAAGAAGTGAGGAGAAAGAAGACGAGAAAAGAAGAGTAAGGACAGGTCTGAATTGGTGTGTTTGGCCATTTTTTCGGGAAAAATCAAATCTTCAGGAGGTATAATTACTTAATCTTTCAATTGATCCTTAGTTTTCGTGCAATCTAGTAAATTTATTTGTTATGTCATTTAGATCAATCCTGAAGCTGTAATTAGGTTCAAATAAGTCTCTAAGTTTTGTTGCGTGTTCAATTAGGTTACTGACCTTTTTTTTCAATTAATGTGGGTAAATTAGTTTTAATTAGTTTTAATTGGCTAATTTAGTTCTAGAAAATGACTAAATCTTGGTAAGATTGGAATAAAAATGTGAAACTTGGTTTAAAAAGACTAGATTTTGGTAAGTTAGAGTTAACAATATAATCTTTGGTTTAAAAGGTTAAAACTTGGTAAGTTAGAAGTAAAAATGCAATCTTTAGTTTAAAAAGATTAAGTCTTCATAGATTAGAAGTATAAATTGGATCTCAGGCCTAAAAAGATTAGATCTTGGTAAATTAAGAATAAAAATTTGATCTTTAGCTAGAAAAGATTAGATCTTGGTAAATTATGAATAAAAATTTGATCTATAGCTAGAAAAGGTTAGGTCTTGGTAAATTGGTAATAAAAACTGGATTGTTAGTTTAGAAAAGATTGAGTAAGAGAAGAATTTGGCTTCTTAGTTTAGGTATAGTTATGGGTTGACCTAATTCAAATCGAGTTTTAATTTTCATATTTAAGTTAGTAATTTAGATTCTTAATATTCTAAGAAAAAATGAAAAAAAAAGTTTAGTCAATCATTTGCATTCATATTTAATTTTCTTTAAATGTTGCAATTGACATGTTCATGAGGCTCTAATTAAAATGATCCCGTGATGGAAAAGACGGGCGGTTTAGTCATGCGTGTCTGTGTTTGCCCGTTTTCTCCCGGAGGCTTGGAAATTTCCGGACATCGTTTACCAATTCTTGGGAGGCGGCCGATGGTGTTCCTCGTATAAATCACTTGGTAAAATTGCATTAATTGGAATTTCATGCATCATTTGCATTCATGCATTTAGGGTTAGATTTAGCAATTCCTAGATTAATCACTAATTAAAAAAATCAGAAAGAGAGAAAGAAATCAAAATTGGGATAAAAGAAAATTTTTTTCTTGCTATCAAAGAAGCTGTTCTAGTTTTTTGTGCTTTAGAATGGAGTGTTGATAAGGGCCTAATCATAGAGAGCGATTCAAAAAATACCATGTGTTGGGTTAATAATCCCCAATCCTGCCCTTGGAGAGTTAGAAAGATTATTATGCAGATTGAGGGGCTGAAGCCGAAACTTCCATTGATTGTTTTCCAGCATATTTCGAGAAGTATAAATGAGATGGCGGATGGTTAGCTAAGTCGGGCGTGGATCGTGAGAATGATCTTATTACGATTTTTTACTAATTGATTCATTGTGCTAGGTGATATTGAGGAGATTTTTCTTTGTTCATGGCTTGAGATTTTGTGCCGGCTTAAAGTACTGCTGTTTGTTAGTGGGTTCGGCTGAATGTAACTAATGCAATAGCTTTGCTTTTGCTTTTCTAATAAAATCTTTTGCTTATAAAAAAAATTAAGGGAAGAAGTTTCTATTCTAAAATGAAAAAAGGGTAAGGAAAATTCAAACAAGAAAAATTCAAAAAGAAGGAATAAAATCTTTTCGAAAATTTAAAAGGAGTTTGTGCTTGCATTTGTTCGCTTTGATTTTTCGAAAGATAAAAAAGTCAAATTATGGGAAGGTTCCCCTCAAACAGCATTTTTCAAAAGGAGTCGTCTTAAATGTAAGTTTTAAAGAAAATCCTCTCATGAAGAACCAAAAATAGAACAAAATAGAAACAAGATTAAATCATCGCTTTCAACTCTCAACATTCCTATTTCAAAATCCAAATTCCACTTGTGATTGTTTATTCTCTTTCTAAAACTAATAAAAACTCTTAATGGCATGAAAAGACTTAAGATTTAAGAATAGAGACAACCAATATTAGAAACCCACAATTAGTTCTAGACTAGTCGGTGTTGTCTTTTGACGGGCGTTGTGGGGGTGCTAATGCTTCCCCACACGTACCTGATTCCCGAATCTTAGACTCTGGTTAGAAGACCATATTAGGTTTAGTGTTACTTTTGCCCAAGTATCGGGTTAACATTAGGCTTAATAATTAGATAGGTGGCTAATCACACCTAGGTTAAAAAAGATTAGTGGCGACTCCCAGGTCTTAGTTTTTAAGTCGTTGGCGGCAGGGCCCCCCGGACCCGCACGGTGCGACAGGAGTTACTAGACTTATTTTAGGGGATAAAGCAGAGGTTTATCTCGATTCTGAAGGCTCTATTTTTTTACAGTGACATAAGGAGGAGAAATGAGGTCTTATAAAGGGAAGCTAAAGACAACTTTGAGGTGAGTAAAGCTTTGGGCATCAGTTTTTGTGAAGACAAGGAAGCAATTGTGTCAAAATTGGTCAATCTTGAGGTTGATAATTGAAGTTTGCTAGTGCTTGTGGTGTTGCGGGGAGAAAGAGGGAAAAAGTGGTGAAGGGTGGTGAAAGAGATGGCATTTGTTTAAAGTTCACAAGGTACGAAAGTGTTTGTGTGTTTATTGTTGATATGCAGTGTGTTGGTATGGTTATGTTGGGTGCGATTTTTACTTGGGGTAGCAATAGAGATTTTCACTTGATTTATTTATTTTATAGTGGATGAATGACCTGTGGATGAGAAAGAGTTATGTGAAGCTATCATGTATTGCGATGGGAATCATGCTTTGAATTGCTCATGTATTTTAAAGAGGTGATTGGTTAAGGTGATGATTAAGCCAAGGGTGGATTTGAGCGCGAGGTGTCTTTGATTATTACTTAGGTCTTACTATTGTTGTGTGTTATTGTTGATACCTCAATTTACACTTGAGGGTAAATATATCCTCAATAATGTTAGAACGAGATGAGTGGCTCAGATTTAATCTAAAATCATAAGCTTAGTCGAATTTGGTGCCACCATAGTCATAAATCAATTAGGAAAGGGATTTATTTTCCTAATTTCCTAATATTGGGCCGAAAGTAAGGAATAATTATTGAATGATAATAATTATTTCATAATTATTATTAGCTCAATAATAATGGTCAGAAAAGAATTAAAGTCATCTCACACGATCTTCAATTTCAACGAAGACTTAATTCTTATATGACGACCATTCCTAATTTCATGAAAACACACAATGGCATATCTAATTTAGATATGTGGCATGTTATTTGACACATTAACACTTAGTCCGAACTGCCCATACCCTAAATTCGGTGGTTGTCGAATTAGGTCAAAATCCAACGTTTGTATTTTGATCAATTCAGGACAAAAGGAGAAATTGATGGAATTTGTAGGGCTAGAGTGGTGCGATTTCAACAAGCAATATACCATAATGATCCTTGGCTTCCATAGATCATTTTGGTAAAATTTCATCTCAATCGGACTTAGTATGAAAAACTTCTTCACGGTTTTCAATTAAGGACAGTTTGGGGTGTGAAACCAATTTCACCATGAAGAACATGTTAATTTCGACCAGAACTTTTCCCAAGGCCTTGTTATGGTAATCGAGCCTTATTGGTGAATTTGGGCTTAATCCGACATCATTCGTAACTTTTCCACGGTTTTCAATTAAGGACACCTACTTGGAAAAGGTCAAATTGGAGCTCGAGATGACATCATTTGCATAAAGTCGTGTTGATAATGTCATATTATGGTTGAGAGTTAGTCAATTTCTTGCTTTGCCTATTTCGACCATTTTCTGGCAACTTTTGCAAGTCTTTCAATTAAGGGCATATGGCTTTCCACCCCGGTTTAGTCATTTTCTTATTTGATCTCTGTTTTGATCGAACCATAGGCTAAGAATGGTTAAGTTATGATCAATTTCGTGGCTTAATGGTTCATGTTTAAAGTTAGGTTCGTTTTGGCTACTTCATCGCAAATCAAGTTGCAGTGCAAAAACGACCGAAGCCCGGGTCATGGTGAATGGCTCCAAGATGGTAAGGAATATGTGATGATTGACATTTGATGAAGTCATGAATGATAGTCAGTGTTGAAAATCATGTTAGAGTCACTCAGTAACTTCCAGGAAGGTTCCTTGAATCGTCGGAGAAGAAAGTCAAGCAAAGAAGTTAAGTCGGATTGTACTATATACTTGGTGACTAAGTTTGCAGCAGACCATCGGCCTCCATACCAAGCCCAGGCCGCCCCCTATATAAAGAGGCCTCCCCCTTCAATTTTCAACACGCTTCCACAGCTACAAATTTGCTCCGCGTAAAACCAAAGCCCTACGCTTTATCTATCTTTGTTCATCATGATTTCTTACTCATTTATCATATTTCTTCTTTTTAATCTCGTCTCAGGACGTTATGTGAGTTTTTCCTATCTTTCTATCTCTTTCAATCTCGTCTCAGGACGTTAAAATGTCTATTTTATATCTTTCCATGCTTCGGTGTGACTTTGATCCAGTTCCCGCAATTCTCTTGCTCTGATCTACCATCCACTACATCGTGCACCATCACCATGTTTCTACACCCCTTTGTCATTTTCGGAAAAATGACTAGCACGCCCCGCACTACCAAATAGTTTTTTCGCGAGAAACTCTTCAAAAAGATTTTTGGCACAACATCTCTTTTTGGCTCGCCCAATGGGACCAAAAGGGTTTAATTTTTCATCTCATGCGATTTAAAGGTTTTTCTTTTTTCTTACAAACGTGGTGTCCGCCCGAGACGGGCCAGCACCAACGTCTCTTTCCCAAATCTCCGACATCCGCCCGACCAAGGCCAGCGTTGACTACTCTCTCCCAACTTCTACGGTATCCACCGAGATGGTCCACACCAACTTCCTTTGACGACCTGAAGCCGGACACAACAACTTGTCCTCCCGCTTCTATCATTTTAAAGGTTTTTTTTTGGGTATATTTAACCTTGTTCGAGCCAGGTTGGCCCACTATGGGGGTAAAGCTCTCCCAGCAATGGTTTTGTCCATTCACAAGACTCGAACACAAGACCTTGCTTAAGGGGAACAAGAACCATACCACTTGAACCAACCACATGTTGGTAAAGGTTCTTTCTTTACTTTTACTTTTACTTTTATTTTTCTCTTTTTTGTAAGGTCTTTTTACGAGATCATGCCTCCAAAGAACAACGATGGAAAACGACCTTAGGAGTCGTCGAGCCAAGTCAAAAACACTATGGGCGATCCATCTAAGAGAGCAGAGTCACCCGACCCTGAAATCTCCATTTGGCACTCTCTTGAAGCCATTGCAACGACCGTCGACAAGTTGAGTGCATCTCATGAATTAATTATTCAAGCCTTGGCTCAACAGAGAACCGAATCACAAGACAGCATCTGATGCGCCAAGGGCTTATCAAGGACATCAAGAGGACAATGGAGATCATGGAGAGGATGAGCTTGGAGTGCAAGGAAGCATGAAGAAGCATGAAGATCAAGGAGATATCACACAACATGTTTCAAGCACCAAGGAGATGATAAAGATGCCATTAGGTCCAATGACAAGAGCAAGAGCCTAAAGATTCAAGGATGCATTAATGGGCCTTGTTCGAACTCATCTTGAAGACTTGAAGACCATTGAAGTTCATTTGAAGAACTTTGATGATGATTTGGGCAAGAATATTCCCATCGATTCCAAGCTCATCAATTTGCTTGCAATCGATGGATGATTGAGCTTTATTGTGTAATTTGGCCATTCATGGGCTTTATTCTATCTTAGATTAGTTTATTTTTATGTTTAGAAGATAATTGGATTGGGTCTTGTTTGACTAAGTCCAATGCCTTGTTCCTTGTTATTTATTTTTCCTAGTTTGACTTGGAATTAGGCTATTTCCTTGTCTTTTCCTTTGTGTGCCTCCCAAGGGTATGTAAACCGCCAAGGGTCTTTATTTTCTCTAGTTTTAGTCGACCCCTATGCCTATATAAAGGCATCAACCCCCCTTTGTAAACACTAGTTAAGTTTTCAATAAAATTGAGGTTTATTCACCCAAATTGATTATTTAGCTTCTTTGTTCTAGTTTGAGCAAACTTTGGGTTCTTCAATCTTGTAGAGTCCTAGCAAACTATTAGGTTGTATTTGCTTAATTGTTTGTGAATCTTGTGATCTTAGATTGATAATTGCAGGTCTAATTATCCATCCAAGTCTACAAAAGAAGAAGAAGGCTAGCTTGGTTTATCAATCTACATACAAGTCTAGAAGTTAAAGTTGTCAAGTTGATCTTTGGAGGCTTTTCAAGGAAAGATTTGAATCTAACACAACTAGATTCGTATCAACTAGTATTCAGAGCATAGCTTATCATCTTCAATCGGTAAATCTATCCTTCTATTCATCATTCATCAATTTTTTCATCCATCAAAACCCTCATCGCAAATCTCATCTTTTTTCAAAATTCAGAAACTTGTGAATTTTATTTTGGATTCATTATAGCTCTGTTTGCTTTGAAATTTCAGATTTGGAGTCCTCATACATCATGGTTTAATAGAAAAATATCAAAAAAATAAAAAGAAATAAAAAAATTTCGACCTAAAATTGTGATTTTTGTTCTGGATTCGTTCTTGGTCGGAAAAGGCTGAAATTTTAGTTTTAGTGTTTATTCATAGCGATCTTTCTGGGAAAAATATTGAAAAATTCAAAAAAAAAATCAATTTGAGTTATCGAAAATTTCTGGGGGTGTTTTCTAGGGTTCTTAGTTGTGCTTTTGAGCTAATTTGTGCAATTAACCCTAATTGGAGTTCTTTGGTGAAATTGATTATTTGTTTGGGTCTCTTGGGTTGCTTTTGATGTGATTGAAGGAATAATTTGAAGAATTTCAGGTTGGAACCCTATTGGATTCAAGTGGTACAAATTAGGATTTAAGTGGTACCAGGGTTCTTAATTGTTGAAATTGGATATTGTGCTTTGTGTTGTTTTGTGATTTTTGTAGCAAGTTTGGACTACTCACATCGACACAAGGAGCTACAAAGTGGTATGGTTTGGTTTAAGATCACTTACCTTTTGATTCACTCTAGTTTGGCTACTAATTGTTTGTTCCTCAAGTAGGTCACGAGAAGAAAGAAGTTACTCTTACAAGTTGCTCTTATTAGGCCTATTGAAGCTAAATTGAGGTAAAAGCCAGATTGTGTGAGATCATCAAGAGAGATAGTGGGTTGGCTACCATAGGATTGTGTGCAAACACGAGAGCACAACAAGGTATACACACACACACACACACTTGTGAGGAATTTCTTACTACTAACTTTTCTTTTTGTGTAGGTACAATGGGAGATAAACAAGAAGGGCAAAATCAAGCCAATGACTTGGCTACTATGATGCAAACTCTAATTCAAAGAATGAATACCATGATTGATAAAGTTCAACAAGTAAAGAAGAGCTATACATCATCTAGTAGCTCATGGAAAACTTCTTACAAGGAAGGTGAAAGGGAGCCATTCAAAGAGAAGGAGAGTGAGAAAAAGGAGTTTGTAAGTCCCAAAACCGAAAGTAAGGGTGCTACAAGTTCATCATCTAAGACTCACATTGAGTGTAGTAAAGTGGAAGATTTCAACTTAGGTACTAGTGGGAATGAAGATGATGAAGGGGACCATAAAGAGGCGGCTATTGATGATGGTAATGAGTTAGTTCCACTTATTTTGGTAGCTAGTAGAACTTTGAGTGCCTATGTGAAAGGGGATGTTCAAAATCAGAGGGAGAATCTATTTCACACTAGATGCTATGCGAATGGTAAACCAAGTAGTGTGATTATAGATGGACAGAGTTGTATAAACATAGTTAGTGATTATTTGGTGAAAGAGTTACAACTACCTACTTCTAAACATCCTAAACCTTATAGTTTAGGATGGTTCATTTATAGAGAGGAGATTAAGGTTAACAAGCAAGTTTTAGTTTCTCTTTCTTTGGGCAGGTACAAGGAGGACGTTTTGTGTGATGTTTTGCTAATGCAAGCATGTCATGTACTACTTGGTCGACCCTGGCAATATGACAACAAGGTGAAGCATGATGGTGAGACCAACAAGTACTCCTTTATGTGTGGTAAGTATCCTATTATTTTAGTTCCTTTATCACCTCAAGAAGCTTTATAAGATCAATTGAAATTGAGGGAAGATTTTGCTAGAATGGAATCTGAATATAGGGCTAAAGAAAAGGAAAAACATGCTAGTTCTAGTACTAATTGTGATGAGAACAAATCTATTTTTATTGATAAGAAAGTTAGTTCTAAGAAAGTTGTTAAGGAGTGATATGTTAGCTACTAAAAGTGAGATTAAGAGTGCTTTGCATGATAATTCTGTTTTGATCTAACTTTTACTTAAAAAAACGCCGCTATTTAGTGGCACTTAAGTAGGAAAACGCCGCTATTCAGTGGCGCTTTTGTACTGAAACGCCGCTAATTGTTTTAGTTTATTTCTAACTATTTCTTGAAATATTTTTGGAGGAAAATTTACAAAGCGGCGTTTCCTTTCCTAGACACCACTAATTAAAGGCGTCTGATGTGAAAACGCCACTATATATTATAGGCGTAGAGTTGGAAATTTTCTTTGTTTTAGGGGAGAGGGAATCTTTCCATCCCAAAAAAGGAATAAAGAAAATCCCTCCCTCCATATATTAAAATGGCGGCGTTTCCTCTTCTAGACGCCACTAATTAGCGGCGTCTGATGTCAAAACGCCGCTATATATTATAAGCGTAGAGTTGGAAACTTTCTTTGTTTTAGGGGGAGGGAATTTTTCCCTCCAAAAAAAAGGAAAAAGAAATCTCTCCCTCCATATATTAAAATGGCAGCGTTTCCTTTTCTAGATGCCACTAATTAGCGGCGTCTGATGCCAAAACGCCACTATATATTATAGGCGTAGAGTTGGAAACTTTCTTTGTTTTAGGGGAGAGGGAATTTTTCCCACCCAAAAAAGGAATAAATAAAATCCCTCCCTCCATATATTAAAATGGCGGCGTTTCCTTTTCTAGACGCCACTAATTAGCGGCGTCTGATGTCAAAACGCTACTATCTATTATAGCCGTAGAGTTGGAAACTTTCTTTGTTTTAGGGGAGGGAATTTTCCCTCCAACAAAAGGAAAAAGAAATATCTCCCTCCATATATTAAAATGGCGGCATTTCCTTTTCTAGACGCCACTAATTAGCGGCGTCTGATGCCAGAACGCCGCTATATATTATAGGCGTAGAGTTGTAAACTTTCTTTGTTTTAGGGGGAGGGAATTTTTCCCTCCAAAAAAAGAAAAAAAAAATCTCTCCCTCCATATATTAATATGGCGGCGTCTTTCTATCGAAACGCCACTAAATGGCAGCGTCTTCATGTCAGACGCCGCTATATTCAATTTCAGAAAATCATATAGCGGCGTTTTGTTAGACGTCACTAAATAAACGCCCTTATATCAATGTTTTCTTGTAGTGGGAGGCCGAATATGTTAGAGAACTTCATGAGAAGGTTAGAGCAAACATTGAAAAGAAGACTCAACAATACATGAAGATGGCTAATAAGGGGCGCAAAGAGGTTATATTTGATCCTGGCGATTGGGTTTCGTTGCATCTAAGGAAGGAAAGATTTCCTGAGAAAAGGAAATCCAAACTTTTACCCCGTGGAGATGGTCCATTCCAAGTGTTGGAGAGGATCAACAACAATGCATACAAGCTAGATCTTCCTAGTGAGTATGGTAATGTGAGTGCTACCTTTAATGTTTCTGATTTGTCTTTGTTTGATAATGATTCAGATTTGAGGACAAATCCTTTTCAACGGGGAGGGAATGATGCGTCAAGGGCTTATCAAGGACATCAAGAGGATAATGGAGATCATGGAGAGGATGAGCTTGGAGTGCAAGGAAGCATGGAGAAGCGAGAAGATCAAGGAGATATCACACAACATGTTCCAAGCACCAAGGAGATGCCAAAGATGCAATTTGATCCATTGAAAATGCCATTAGGTCCAATGACAAGAGCAAGAGCCAAGAGATTCAAGGATACATTAATGGGCCTTGTTCGAACTCATCTTGAAGACTTGAAGACCATTGAAGTTCATTTGAAGAACTTTGATGATGATTTGGGCAGGAATATTCCGATCGATTCCAAGCTCATCACTTTGCTTGCAATCGATGGATGATTGAGCTTTATTGTGTAATTTGGCTATTCCTGGGCTTTATTCTATCTTAGATTAGTTTATTTTTATGTTTAGAAGATAATTGGATTGGGCCTTGTTTGACTAAATCCAATCCCTTGTTCCATATTATTTATTTTTCCTAGTTTGACATGGAATTAGGTTATTTCCTTGTCTTTTCCTTTGTGTGCCGCCCAAGGCTATGTAAACCACCAAGGGTCTTTAGTTTCTCTAGTTTTAGTCGACCCTTATGCCTATATAAAGGCATCAACCCCCCTTTGTAAACAAAAGTTAAGTTTTCAATAAAATTGAGGTTTATTCACCCAAATTGATTATTTAGCTTCTTTGTTCTAGTTTGAGCAAACTTAGGGTTCTTCAATCTTGTAGAGTCCTAGCAAACTATTAGGTTGTGATTGCTTAATTGTTTGTGAATCTTGTGATCTTAGATTGATAATTGCAGGTGTAATTATCCGCAATTATCCATCCAAGTCGACGAAAGAAGAAGAAGGCTTCGGGTCCGGGGAAGCCTACCGAAACGACATTGAAAATGGAGTCGCCACTAATCAAAATTCCAAGGTGTGATTAGTCACGTAACTGCTACTTAAGCTAAATTGAGTCTAAAAGCTTGGCGATGGACCCACTAAACCTAAGGTCCGGTCTTTGTAACCTAAATCTAGGTTCGGGAGTCAATTACGCTCGGGGAAGGATCGGCACCCCCGGAGCGCTTGTCAAGTGACGGTACCTCTTAATCTAACCAGAACTAGTGGGTCAAAAGAAAAAGGTTGCTTTTAGTCTTTATCTTTGATTATTGCGGAGGAAAAGAAAATCCACGGGCTTAAATGTTAAAAAAACTTGGTTACTTCTCAAAAAACCTTTTTCAATTTTAAAGAAAACCCATTTTCAAATTAAAACTTTAATTTTTCTGAATTAAGATTAGCCCAGAAAGATTCACTAATCCATTTTCGAGTTAAGCTTAATCTAAAAATCAGATCAAAGACTTGATTTTCATATTAAGATTAACCCAAAAGAAAAGACTGAATGATCGATTTCCGAATTAATCTTAATCCAAAAAAAATGAATTCTCAAAAACTTACCACGAAAATATCTTAAAAATTTATTTTCAAATTTGAATAAGAAAACGTGATTTTGGGAAAAAAAAACTTTTTTGAGAAAAAAACCTTTTATTACCTTTTTTAATTTTCTAATTTTTACCCATTTTTTTGGATTTTCTTCCTTCTCCATCTCTAGATTGATGCATGTATGCAAATAATGAATGCAAAGTCCAATTATGTAGAGTTAACTCACATAACCCGGGTTTTTGAAAGCATTTCCCGGGATATATGCTCGGAGCCCCGACGCATCCCGAGAAGAGCTGTATCATTCTCGGAGACATTCAGTGGCCCCGAAAACTCGACCACTCACTGAATGCCCCTTCTTCGGAAGGGTTACGGTCGTTAACTAAATTAGGTAATGGCATGAAATGCAAGCAAATATAGTCAATGACAAATAACATGATATGCATGCAATTAAGTTCTACTTTACTAAATTATTACAAACCAAGGTCTAATCGGGCCAATTATCTTAAATAACTAAAGACTTAAAGAAAAAGGTGAGCCTATGGGTCAAATCGAACTGACTGGGGATATTTCTGCACACCAAGCAAACGATTAGCAAAATTCAGGAAAGCCAACAAGCACAAAATATGTAAAACAAGGGATCAACTGAACAAACACCTTCTAATATCATGAATAAAGGAGAAAATTGCAACAAAATCAAAATCAAAGGACTCAATCAAATCAAAAGGTAAAATGGGACACCAATCAGGGACCTAAGTGAATAAGGGAACAAGTTGTAGTCTTTATGTGACTTAAATTGAAATGTCCATGCACTTAATTGAACTCAAATACAAGTATAAATCTTTAAATGCACTAAAATACAAGTTGTCATGAATTAGAACCATTTCCCTTAGTTTAATGTAAACTTAAAAGAAAATTAAGCTTTTATAGCCAAGCTTTGATTTTTAAACTAAAATTAATTCCAAGAGATTCACTTATCCCTCCATGAGTTGAACTTTAGTTCTAAGAAATGAAATCCTTAATTTTAAAGCCTAGATTTTTAAAATAAAAATTAGCTCAATATGACATGAAAATCAATTAGTAAGCTAATTCCCATTTTAAAAATTCAAGCTTTAAATCAAAAGCTTCATTTATATACTCAAAATCAACTCAAAGTGACCATGAATCCATCTTTGAATCAATCATGTTTAAATATCAAAACTTGAAAATAAAAACTTGATTTTTCTTCTAAGTTTAAATTAAAATTCAAAGAAAAATGATCATAAATAAATTCTAGTTACTTTTTATTTATTTTATCATATTGTAGCAAGCAAAAATCTCTACTTTAACAAGGAAGCTAAAATATGGGGATCTTTAAACAGAAACATCAACATTCATCCATTTTCCCAAGAATAATGATGATAAAAAAAAAAACTACCAAACACCCAATTTGAATAAAAAAGAACTCAACTGTTAACTAAAAGACTTATTATTTTTTAGCCTAAATCCCAACTTCCCATATTTTATTAAGAAAGAAAGCGAATACCTTAGACTAGAAATCAAGACTTTGAACAAAATCATCCCCTTACACACCAATATGACATCTTTGAGACCATATTATATATAAATATTCATGAATTGGTCAAATTTAAATTATTTAAAAGTATAAGTCACAAAAACAGGCCCTAAATTGACTAACCCAGCAATGTACAGTCCTAAATTGGCTAAAGCAGCAGCTGAATGTTTTAAATCGCATGAAATCACATCATAAAGCAAGGTAAAAAGGACTAAATCGAAGAGAGAAGAAACCTCACCTGCTATTGCCACAAATTCTTAAGCTCAATACGGTCCCGTTTAACCGAAATTTTTTCTACTTCAGCGTCCACTTCTTCTTCAATCAGTTATCGCCTTTTTCTTCCTCCTCCAAACCCGACTCCAACCCTAGCCTTCTGCCTTTTTACACCCCTTGATTTCTTTGCGCATATCGAACTTATGCCAATGTTTTTCACCAGATCTGCCTCAAATCTCAAACCCTTGAACCAAAACGTTAGAAACCCCCCCCCCCCCCCAAAAGAACGATACAAAACCACCTAATTTCTTTCAAAAATTCAGGAGCTTCGAGTAAAAGAGGGCAAAGTTATTTTTGAGCAATAGTATTGCTCTCTTCATTCACTACCTAGCCCTTACTCCTTTACTCTAACTTCCTTTCGTCTTGTTCTTTTGAAATTTTCAGAGATAGAGCAAGGACCCTAGTTTTTCAAATCTTTTTTTCAATCCATCCGTGTTCAATGTAAGGAAATGGCCCTTTTTTTTTACCAAGAAAAATGAATGGTCTTATGTGTATTGTGGGAAGTCGGAGGCTGTTGAGAGTGATCCAACAATTCTTTTCAGTCCGAATCCAGTGTTTTTTGTGTGTGGATGTGTGAATAAGTGTCCGTGAGGAGAAAGAGGGTGTGAAGAGAGAGAGGGAAGATGAGTGACTGTGCAGTATCTAGAGTCTGTAAGCTTTTTTTGCGTTTCCTGGAAAAAAAAAATCGAGAGAAAAAAAAATGGAGAGGTCCCATCAGTGTGAAGAGAAAGAGGGCAGATGAGTATCCTTTTCTGTCTAGATTCTCCCATCCCCTTTCTGTTGTTGATCCCCTCATTTAGCTCTAACTAATTTTGTTTCTTTGTGCAGGTTCCTTGTATTTGAGATGAGATCAACTTGGAGCGCTGGCAACAAGGCCAATTGACATTCAGGGTATATTGTTCCTTCTAATTGTTTTCAATGGCAATCCTGAAAATGTTCAAAATTTTAACTGCCTTTGTTATTTTCACTGATCTGTTTGACTTTGTGGGTTTGATTTGCTGACTTTAATCTTGTGTCTCTATTGAATTGAATTCCTTGAGTCCCTTATTGAATTGTACCCTTCTTTCATGCCTAAAATGTCATCTGTCTTGAGTGCCTTGTGATAATGCTTACCCGGGGTCAATTGGAAATGCATGTTGCTGAATTTGCTTGTGACAATTGAAAGTGATGATGCTGCGATTTGAACCTAAACCTATGTTCGTGCCTTGTTGCCCTTTGATTCCCATTTAGAGAATATTGTAACCTCTTCTCTTAACTTTACTTTGTTTCGATGCGAACCTGTAAGCTTGAGCTTGCTGTTGATAAGTGCACTGACCATTGTATCGTTGCTTTGTTGTCTTGATTTGTTGTCTATTGCTTTAGCTTCTTGTTGCAATTGCAGGTTGCTGAAATTGAATGATGGATGACCTTGCTTGTGAACTTGAATGTTTCAGAACCTTGCTGCCTTGTTCAAGTTATTTCTGATCCATGCTTGCGACTTGGGCACAAGGTTCGAGCAGCTTTTCTCCATCTCACCAGTCGAGATCATCATTTATGAAGTTCAAAACCATTGGAAGAGTGGCATGGACTTGGCCTATAAGTCCATGGAGGTCTGCCGCTTAAGAGAAGGAAAAAGGAACTCCCAAGAGAAGACAATAAAAGAAAGGAATTTTTTTGTAATTTTTTGAACTTTTCCAAGTTTTACAATTTGTATTCTGTAATAGCAATGTGACAATAACATTATTTACTAGCCAAATTAATGCAACCTCAACTTATGTAATGGGGAGAATTTGTCCAATTAAACTAATATGTAAACCAAGTTTGACTCCCAAAATAATTTCATACAAGATAAATGGCCAAACTGTGAATGCAAACTGTTAATGCCTAATTACTAATGTGAATGCTAATGCCTAATTACTAATGTGAATGCTATTAGGCAATGTGAATGCAAATGTAACATAAATAAACTTAAAAGTAATATGATGTTGATGCAAATAAGTTTTTTTTTTTTGAGTTTTCGAATCTTGGATACCAAATTGAAAAGACTTACTAATTAACTATCTTACTAAAATGCAAAAAATGAAATATCAATTAAAAGAATGACCAAAATGTCCCTATGTGACCCTAATGCCAATAAAAAAAAGGTTGATTTAAATTGAAGGATACAGGACAAAAAACGGGTGTCTATAGAAGGCTAGCTTGGTTTATCGATCTACATACAAGTCTAGAAGTTGAAGTTGTCAAGTTGATCTTTGGATGCTTTTCAAGGAAAGATTTGAATCTAACACAACTAGATTCGTATCAGCATCCAAAACCTCATCAACAGGATGGAGGTCGGACTCTAGGGGCAAACTACTTGGTGCCTTACCTACGCCACCACCACCTCAAAACGTTGTAGACAACTTCGTACAGGATGCAAACAATCAACAAGCACCGGCCATTAGGCTAGGTATTGAACAACAAGCATTGGATGGAGAAAATGTTGCTGCACTTCTCCCTGACCCTTCTTTGAATCATCTTGAGATGGTTGCTGACAATATTGAGGAGATCAACAATGCTGAGCCGAGACCTGTCGTTCCCCCACAAGTCAGAAATGGCAATAGGAATGTCAATCCACGTCTTTCGTTGCTACGACAACCACCTCAAGCTGTTATACCTAACGCCCCTGTGGAGGTACAAGGTCAAGTCAACCAGAATCACATCAAATAGTCGAAGATATGATCAGTCCTGCTTTCAGGAGGGTTGGCTGACCATCATTCCAAAAACGGAGCTTCTCTAGAGGTTATAAGGTACCTGATTTCACGAGCTTCTCTGGAACTTCAAATGAACTGCGACTTTTCCAACATTCTAATTCTGGCTACCACAAACTGCGACTTTTCCCAAATTCTATCACTCGGTCGGCTTTTACGTGGTACATCAATTTACCACCCAACTCAGTAAGGACTTGGGAAGACATGGAAAGAATGTTTCATACCCAGTTCTACAGAACTGAACCAGAAATCTCCATAGCCGACCTGTCGCGTCTATACCAGAAAAAGGGTGAACGAGCTGAAGACTACTTGGCACGTTTCAAGAAATTAAGAAATCGATGTCGAACCCCACTTCCTGAAGAAGAGTTCGTATGACTGGCTCACAATGGGCTAGACATGGAACTCAGAAATAAGTTCGAGGGAATTGACTTCAGAGATTTCCTCGAAATGTCGACCAAAGTGGGAACATATGAAGCTTTGCTATGCGAAGATCATGAACGCCGAAGTTCAACTTACGACACTTATTATCAAGAGCCAAATTTTGAGCTTGGCATCGTAAAAATCAAAGCTGATCGGCCCATCGATTGCCTGTCACTTGTAAAGTTCCTTGAAGATCAATTGAAGATATTTGGAGATGATTTTAGCAAGGAAAAACCACCCAAAGTCAAGCTCATTACTTTGCTTGATACTTGAATAAACAAAAAAATGCAGAACAACATCGGCCCAGAAGTTGGCCTGTTGAAAAGAAGTAAGAATTTCATGACAACTTCGGCCAAGAACTTGTCCAACTCCGGGACAGAAGTTGTTGCAGGAAAAACCTAGTTTTAAGTTTATTTTTATTTCTTTTTCCTAGTTGGCTTGGACTAGTATGTTAGCCACCCATAGGTCATTTATTCTCTTTATGACCGAATGTTGCAACGCGCGGGTCCGGGGTCCGAACCCTGCCGAAACAACTATTAGATGAGGAGTCGCCACTAATCTTTTTTTCAAGGTGTGATTAGTCACCTATTGATTGACCTAACCAGTCTAATGTGTTCTGAAGCTCAGCGAGGGAGCCACTAAACCTATAGGTCCGATCTTGTCACCTGAATCTAGGTTCGGGAGTCGATTACGCCCGGGAAACATTAGCACCCCCGGAATGCCCGTCAAACAATGGTACCTCTTAGTCTAACTAGGTCTAATGTGGGTCTTAAATAAAAAGGTTGCTTTTAGTCTTTAATCCTATATTTTGATTTTTCTTTGTTTCGAGTGAATTAAAACCTTTTATTTCATGTGAAAACATGACAAAAACAACACCTTCTAACAAGGAAAGACACAACAGGAATAGGAACAACACCTTCCGATGAGGAAGGACAGATTGGGAAAAGATAAACAACACCTTCCGATGAGGAAGGGTAAACTGGTAAACTTAACAACACCTTCCGATGGGGAAGGGCAAACCGAATGTAAACAACACCTTCCGATGAGGAAGGGCAAACTGGGAATGTAAACAACACCTTCCGACGAGGAATGACAAACTGGGAAATAAACAACACCTTTCGATGAGAAAGGGCAAACTGGGAATGTAAACAACACCTTCCGGTGAGGAAGGGCAAACTATTAAACTTAACAACACCTTCCGATGAGGAAGAGCAAACTGGTAATGTAAACAACATCTTCTGACGAGGAAGAGCAAACTGGGAATGTAAACAACACCTTCCGATGAGGAAGGGCAAACTGAGAAACTCGTAAACTTAACAACACCTTCCGATGAGAAAGGGCAAACTGGTAATTCTGACAACATCTTCCGATGGGGAAAGGCAAACTGGGAAATGTAGACAACACCTTCCGATGAGGAAGGGCAAACTGACAACATCTTCCGATATGGAAGGGCAAACTGGGAAATTCAACAACACCTTCTGATGAGGAAGGGCAAATTGGGAAACTCAACAACACCTTTCGATGAGGAAGGGCAAACTGGGAATGTAAACAACACCTTCCCATGAGGAAGGGAAAACTGGGAATTCTGCAAACACCTTACGATGAGGAAGGGCAAATTGACAAATGCTGACAACACCTTCCGATGATAATGGCCAAACTGGAAATTTAGGAACGTTGAGAGAAAATTGTTCTTTTGAATTTTCGGTTTTTCAATTTTATCCTATGTCTTGGTTAATGCATGAATGACATGATGCATGCAAGGTCCAAATTTTATCATTTGATCAATAAAAAGGGGTTTACTCGAGTCAAACCCCACGAACGTAGCCCGGCCCCCCCGGGATATTCGTAAAAGTTGTTCGATCTCGGAGCGAAATCCCGAGAGGTCGTGCTCATGCACCTTTACCTGTGATTTGCCTGTCATAGCCAAAAACACCTCTTTATCAATCGGGACACATAATGGTGGCATGAAATGCAAACAGTTTAAGCATACTGAAAGTAGATATCGTATGCATATGTCTAACTATTATTAATTACAAATCCAATGATTTAATAAAACTGAATTAACAATTAATCTTAAAGGAATTAGGAGCTAAGGGCCATATTGGACAAATTGGGGGACTTTTCTGCAAATCAAGCAAACAATTAGCAAGATTCAGGGATCAAATTGCATGAATTGAATAGCAATAATATAAATCAAACACTCGATTTGCACAACTCTAACATAATTTCTAAAATTGAGGACCAAAACAAACAAAGAAGAAAATTGAAGTCTTTAAAAGAACAGAAACACAAGTTGAAAGACATACATGAGCTAAATTAGAACTTTAATTGAATCAACCTAAAAATCAAATCTTTAAACTTAAAGTCTTAATTTTCAAATTGGAATTAATTCAAAACGATTCATTAATTTCTTTCAAGTTATTTTCAATTTGAAAAATTGGATCTTTAATTCCAAGTCTTGTTTTTTCAAAAGTAAAACTAACCCAAAATGGTTTAACATACCATTTTCAACTCACTTTTAATTCAAGAAAAATCCTAACTTTTAGTCAAGATCTTAATTTTTTCAAATCAAAATTAGCTCAAATAGAAATCAAAGATCAATTTGAATTATTTCTAACTCAAAAATCAAAACTTTAAATAAAACACTTAATGTTTAAGTTCAAGTTGAACCTAAAAGGATTCCAAGCAAAACAAGTCCCAACTATCATTTTTAACACCTTTCCATGCTTAATCCATTCAATAAACAATTAAAGCCAACATCTTTTAACTAGAAAACCAAAAAATTAGAGTCTTAAAACATAGATCTTTATCAATATTCCTCAATTTGAGGCTCACAAGATAGATATAACCCATTTATTTAAGAAACAATAGAAAAAAGGCACTAAATTAAAGGAACAAACAAGGGCACTCAAATTGAAATCATTATTTGTGAATAAAGCTTAAACAAACAAGGAAAGGGACTAAATTGAAGTAAGCGGAAAATTTGAGGGTTTAAAGTATAAGAAAGACTACCTGAATACGGTGTCGTTTTGGACAAAAACACACCCCTATTTAACCGAGTTTCTTTTCTTCTTCTTCTTCTTCCTCGACAGAACCCCTACTTCAAACCATTATTTCACGATTTTTTCCCTCTGAATTCTCTGTTAAATCAAGCAAACTCACTCCCCTTTTTACGAATAAATTTGCTTGAACCTTTAACTCAAAACAGAACTACTAGAATCGAAAAGAAAACGAAGCAAAAACTCAATCAAACTGATCCGCCACTGAACTCAGAGGTCCAGAATAAGAGGGCAAAGCGATCTCTGGAGCTAACCAAAGGTTTTGCTCCTTGAATTCGCTACCAGGCCTTTACTTTCCTTACTTTTGTCTCTTTCTCTTTTGTTTGAAATTGTCAGAGAAAAATAAGAACCCTAAATTTTTCATATCGTTTTCTCTCTCCAAAAAGCCTTTTCAATCCGTACTCACTAGTGTAGAAAAGAATGTATTTAAAGGGTGTCTTTTCAACCCTAAAAATTCAACTGCCCTCCTCCAAATTCGATTCCTCTCACGGTTGTTGAGCATGTGCATTTCCTTTTGTGAGGGGATAAGACCGATGAACTGTTGGTGAGTCAATTTCCTTTTTATCCTTCTTCATTTTCTTATTTTCAGTCTTAGCAACTTTGTATTTCGTTTTTTGCTCATTTTTGTCTTCTTCCAGATAGCCTATGTTGCTGACCTGTGTATAATGCCAAGCTCATGGCTCCCTTAGACCTCTCTGAATACTGCCACCTCACTTGATTAGTAAGCATTCTTGCCAACTGCACTCTCTCTTTCATTTGTTGACCCATGATCGGTCGTCAGCAAATCATAAAAATAAAATCCCAACAATTACTAACTAAAGATAGCTAGGGCAAGTAGGGGTCAATCCCACAGAGAGATAGGTAATTGTTCTTTTTCTTAAAACAAATAAACAAAATAAAGAAGGTTTTCAAAGTAGAATTAAATCAAATCAAACTAGTAATTTAAATTATCTAAGAAAGCAATCAAGAAAATTAAAGAAAACAATTAATTAAAAGCAGAAGATAAATCGAGAAAATAATTAAGAGAACCCTCCAACATAGTATTAATATCTCTCTTGACAATAATAACACAGATCATTGATATCTAAAGATTATGAAAACAATGGATAGCTTGCTTGGAATTTAATCCTAAATTACCTTAATTAGATAAAGCTCTTGATACAGTGTGAATTATCCCTTTTATTCTTTGAACAATTACCTCTTGATCCAGTGTGATAATTACTCAAGAATAAAACATTAAGATCTAGTAATTTACTAGCACAATGGGCAATTAAAAATTGGTCAAAGATTCTTAAATGCCTTGGAAGGAAAATCCTTCGCTTCCAATTGCTACCAAACAATTAAATCCGAAGATCCTTCAAGATTTTAATTTAGCTAATGCTACTTAATTTATCAAGAAAGTACGTGCTTCAATCTATCAAAACAAGCAACATAGAATTCATGCAGAGATATTAAGAAATACCCTATTAATTTTCATATAAAAGCACAAAATCTCACCATGATATAAGTCAAGAGATCAATTAAATTCTACATTGGAGAAAAGAAAAGGATTACTCACTCATGAATTGAGTGAGCATCCAAAGAATAAGAAGAAAACTTATCTATGGATGGGAAGAAGAGGGGGGCGGCGGCTCCTAGCGCTTTCTCCAAATCTTCAACAATTCTTCAAAATAAAATCTCTAGATCTACATACATCAAAAACCTAAACCTAAGGTGGCTATTTATAGTGGAAATAACCCTAGAAAATCCAGTTCTAAGTAGGAAAGGAGTCTAGGGCGTTTTAGAGGCTAACTTAGACTCCGTGTTAGCTTAAAAGTCTTCCTAGAACCAAAATCCTAGTCAAAATAGGATCCTGAAAAATTCTGGATTCGTGCAGGGATTTCGACGGCGTTTTTGGGATTGAAGATGACAGAACTGGGCCTTGGACTTCAAAGGAAAGTTGTAGATCTCAGAGTTAGCTTTCCAACGCCTACTGAAGGGCCCAAAACGGACATCTGAGCAGAAAGTTATGATTTTTCTACCGAGACTGCGCTGAATCCTAATCCTGTTAGGACTAGAAGCGGGAATATGCGGAAATTGGATATTTCCTTGGATATAGGAGGCACAAATTGGGATTTTAATTCCAATTATGAGCTTATATGGGCTGAGTATTATCCCATATCAAATATCCAAAATTCCAAAGCTTCCGGGCTTCTTCATGCCTTGTCTTCAATCCTTCGCAATTATATCTTCATTCTTCAATTCTTGCTTCTTGATATAATTCTTCAATGATCTTTAAATCTTCAAATTATTTTCAATAAGTCGTCAAACACGAACTTCGAATCTCCAAATCTATACTCAAAATTACTTTGCTCATATCTATGTAAAAAGTCATCAAAATAGCTCCAAAAGTGGTGAAAATTATCAAATTCTCATTTCACATCTCATAAAGACTCAAAACACAAATATTAACAAAATAACATATATTTAAGCATAAATAGATCCAAAAACATAATAAAATAGCCATAAAAATAGGGTTGTTTTTGTCTCGATCATATTTTCCCCCACACTTGAACTTTGCTAGTTCCTTAGCAAATCAATGTGTAAGTTAATCAAAAACCAATTTTTTCAAGAAATCAATTTGAATTCATACATACTTCAAAGAATCAATTCAATCATGAAATCAAAATAACAAAGAATAATATTAATACTTAATCCAAAGATCAAGAAACAACAAGCATCATCATTCTTAAGTAGCCATAATCAAAGTAGCTTTAATCACTTACCATTCTTCACTTTCTATAACTACTTCTTTCTATAAGCTCATGTTTTCCTCTCTTTCTCCATTACTCAAAAGATTGCAATGTCGTAAATATAAATCAAAGGTCATTGTGGGTTATAATAGATTTTGAAGGATAATTGGCTTTAGAAAATTGAGGTTACTAACCTCAAATTGTTCATGATTTGGGGTTACTAACTCCCATTTTTCAGAGGGACGATATTTCTGTAATTCCATGCCTCTTATCCTCTTTCCAAGGGTTACTAACTCCTTTTGTTTAAGAAAATAGTGACAACAATGGATTTTTTTTCTTTTTACAGAAATACCTCTTTTCCTCTATCATGAAAACACTTCTTTTTATGAAAACAATTTTTTTTAGTTACCCTTTATATAAGATAGTCCCCCACACTTATTCTTGACATATATCCATGACATACTTTCTCAATCATAATTTCAATCAAGATTGAACACAAGTTTTAGAAATAGATAATCATAGAAGCAATTAATAAATAAGATCATATCACAGACTTCAATTATACCTAATTCTAAGAAATCAAACAACATGCTATAACTCAATCAATAAATCAAACATTATTAAAATTCTAAGCATTCATCAATCATAATCAAATCAATTAATCAAAATATGCATGAAAATTCAAAAGGTTTGAAAAATTCGAAATTTTATCATCAAAAATCAATTTTTCGAAAAATTTGTCAAAAATTTGGGAAATTAAGATTAATCCAAAAACAATCAAATTCTATCCTAGGTTCTCATGCAAACAAGGATTATCATATGACTCAATTATTCAAGTAATAACCCTGTCAAGTATTCACCACCCCACACTTAAAAGACACATTGTTCTCAATGTAAATACACATGTCTGTGTTGTGTCCCTCATAAGTATGATGACTGTGCTAATGAAATACTTGACTCACAAAGAAATTATGCATCCTATCAAGTAATTCAAGCAATTCAAAGCATTAATCATGACGTTCATGGCATATGAGTCATTATAAAGATCTAAATCAAAGCATAGAAAACATATAAAAGAAATACAAACAACTAATTCAAATCAAGGAATAGGCAATCAATCAAGCAATAATCATTCAAAGCAAAACAATTGAAAGAAAAAGTAAATGGAGATGAGTTTAAGAAAGCTTCTCTATTTATGTGGCATGGGCTAGAGGTGGCATGGCGTGGATGGCTGGTGGTAGGCTCGATCATAATTTGGCTAGGTTGGCTCGATCGAAAATTTCATCCTTTGCTCCTCTCGTTTGGGTTTTCATTCGGTTTTCTTTGCAATTGTTCAAAACATAAGCTCCAATTGTTCGCTTGTTTCCTTAATTTGGAATCCTAAAAAGAAAAGAAAAACAAAACTAAAAAGAAAGTTAACATGTTAGTAAATTCTTGGGTTGCCTCCCAAGTAGCGCCTTTCTTTAATGTCTTTGGTTAGACTTTCCTTCCTCTCCCTTTGTTAGGATGGATCATACCACTTCAAAGCATAAAGCAAATATGATGAGATTGGAAGAATATGAGCACAAAAATATGAAAGATAAAAGAAGAGATAAGGAAAGAAATCACAAATTTTGTTGAGGGCGACTCAATGAATAGCTAGGAATGACAATGACATCTTTGTCGCCGTGAGAGGTTGATGCAATGGGTGCTTCCGGCATTCTTGATTGGCATTACTCCCTTCGTGCCTTTGAAAAGTGTCCTCGTCTTTGCAAATCTTCTTGTCCTCCGGAAAGAATTGATACATAGATATCCTTTCCGCGTGTTTGATATCTTCAAAGCATTCAGACTCAAGAAGTTTGTTGATTCCCAAGAAATCTTGATCTTCATGTTCCAAAAGCTGGTTATCAATAAAATTCAACACGATTGTGTCTTTTGGCTCGAGATGTTTGAGTTGCTCATTATCTGGTGGCTCTTCTTTGGACTTGACAAGTCTTGGAGGAGAAGGTGGAGGGATGTCCATCTTGATATCTTCTTTCGATGTCATTGATTCCTCTAAAGGAATGTTTACCTCCATCTTTCGAAGTGGATCGAGCTGATTTTCTTCACTGCATGTCTTCCTTTCTGCTACCTCTTCAGGCGTCAGGACTTCTGCTTCCTCGATTTCTTCTTCATCTAGGCTCCTTGTAAGTACTAATTCAAGTTTATCTCCATGGTGAAGTGATTGAACTTGTTCAAAACAAACTTTGATGGCATTAATGGCACAGATAGAATGACTCTCAGTAGGAGATTTCATGGCTTCATAAATATTGAATTCAATGAGTTTCCCATCAAATTCCATGCTGAGTTTTCCATCGTGGACTTCATATTTTGTTCTGGCTGTGGCAAGAAAAGGTCTTCCTAGTAGCAACGGCAAATGAGGTAGATGATGGTCATCTTCACTCATCTTCAGGATATAGAAATCTGCAGGAAAAACAAAATCTCCAATCTGCACTAAAACATCCTCGACTAAATCCTCAAGTTTAATGTTAGTTCTATCAGCAAATTGTATAGTCAGATCAGTTTTAGTCACATGTTCAATTTTCAATTGTGAATAGACAGAATAAGGCATGATGTTAATTGGAGAACCAAATTCACACATAGCATTTTCTATCTTATTCTTTCCTATTTTACAAGGAATAGAAAAAAATCCTATATCATGGCATTTATGATGCAATTTTCTCTGATATGTAGCAGATACATTCTTATTCATGCAAGCATATTTTTCAGAAAACTTACTCTTAGTCATGCATAATTCTTTGAGAAAATTCGCGTACTTGGGTTTTCTGAAAACTTTATCAAGCAATGGAATATTTACCTCTATATTCCGTAGTGAATTGAGTTGCATTGCAAACCTTTGAGGGAATGGTATTGGATCATACTTGTCTCGCATCTCTTCCATCCATTCTGCTTCTGATTGAATTTGAGAAGCGTTTGCTGATGAAGTACGCTGATCCTTCTTGTTTTTGGTCGAAATCTCCTCTTCACTTGGCAATTGAATGTTGGGCACGACAACTGGTTGTGGTGCAGCAGAAAACGCAGGTGCATGTGGTGGTAATTTAGAAGATGAAGATGGAATATTAGACAATTCCATCTTTTGTTCATACCACTGTTGATTGCTTCCGATTGAATTGACTGCATAACCTTGTTGGGTCGAATTCAAGAATGATTAGACGGATTGAGGTATGCATTGAGGTTCTCTTTGCATACTCAAAAGCTGTGTGAACATCTTGGTCATAGTCTCTTGTTGATTTACTAAAGAAGCAATGGCCGAATTGACTTGGTCAATACGATCATTGATCCCTTGGAGAGATTCTGGTTCATGCTCGCTTGTTGAACTCCTTGGTGTCTCCCACTGGTGGCATCAATATTGGTTTTATCTGATTGAGATAACCAATCATAGAAGTTTTGGATTAAAAATCCTTCACTTAAGCCATGATATGGGCAACTCTCACATAGTTTGTTGTATCTTTCCCAATATTGGTACCACTTTTCGTCTGGTGATTGGCAGCTAGCAGAGATATTCTTTCTGACTTCAAAAATTCTTGAGTTTGGAAAAAAATAAAACACAATAAAACACAATCTCCCCGGCAACAGCGCCAAAATTTATGATCAGTCATCAGCAAATCATAAAAATAAAATCCCAACAATTACTAACTAAAGATAGCTAGGGCAAGTAGGGTTCGATCCCACAGAGAGATAGGTTATTGTTCTTTTTCTAAGTGGATGGAGTTCATCGAGAGTTTTCCTTATGTGGTGTGATGTAAGAAAGGTGAGGAGAATATTGTGGCTGATGCATTATCAAGGAGTTATGTGTTACTTTCCACGCTTGAATCTAAATTTCTAGGATTTGAGTAAATTAAAGACTTGTATGCTTTGGATGCTTACTTTGGTGATATCTATAAAACATGCGCTAAATCTGGTTTTGGGAAGTATTATATGCATAATGGATTTTTGTTTAAAGAATCTAGATTATGTATTCCTTCTTGTTCTTTGCGTGAATTGCTATTGAGGGAATCACATGAGGGAGGTTTATGGGTCATTTTGGTTTTGATAGAACATATGAGATCTTTCATGAACACTTCTTTTTGCCTAAGATACGATATGATGTAGGAAAGCATGTTTCTAGTTGTATTGTTTGTTTGCAAGCTAAACCTACATCTAAACCTCATAACCTTTACCTATACCTCATGAACCTTGGACACATATTAGCATGGACACACATTAGCATGGATTGTGTTAGGTTTTTGCGTAGATCAAAGAGAGGTAAAGATTATGTTTTTGTTGTGGTTGATAGGTTTTCTAAGATGACAAACTTTATTGCATGTTCTAAGACTGATGATGCCATTAATGTAGCTAACTTGTTCTTTAGGGAGATAATTAGATTACATGGAATGCCTAGAACCATTGTTTTCTGATAGAGATGCTAAGTTCTTAAGTCACTTTTGGAGAACCTTATGGAGTAAGTTAGGTACTAAATTGATGTTTTTAACATGTCATCCTCAAACGGATTGACAAACTGAAGTAGTTAATAGAACTTTGTCTACCTTACTTAGAGCTTTAATTAAAAAGAACTTAAGAACTTGGGAGGATTGTTTGCCGCATGTCGAATTTGCGTACAATAGGAGCATACATAATACTACTGGTTATTCACCTTTTGAAATTGTGTATGGATTTAATCCTTTAACTCCTTTGGATTTGATGAGTTTACCTTTGAGTGTGAAAGTCGACATGGATGGTAAAAGGAAGGCTGAATTTGTTAGAGAACTTCATGAGAAGGTTAGAGTGCAAATTGAGAAGAAAACTCAACACTACATGAAGATGGCTGACAACGGGCACAAAGAAGTCATATTTGAGCCTGTAGATTGGGTTTGGTTACATCTAAGGAAAGAGAGCTTTCCTGAGAAGAGGAAATCCAAGATTTTACCAAGAGGAGATGGACCATTCCAAGTGTTGGACAAGATCAATGATAAGACCAAATTTAATGCTTATTTTCCATATGATTTTGCCTTGTTTTGGTAGTTATAAGTATCTATTTACCCTAATATTTCTCATATTTGTGTTTTCAGGACCGTAGAGCCTTTATTTAAGATTATGAAAATTTGGAGCAATTTTGGATCAATTTGGAGAAATGACTAATTTTGGCCATTTTTAGCCCAGTGAACCCATTGGGGCCATTAAGCCTTAAAGGAAGCTTGAATTATTGAAGATCCAAATCTGATTTCTCTAGGCCCAATTCGCATATCTTAATGCCTAAAGATGAGTTTAAAACCCAATCAGCAATTATGATGCAGTAAATAATTCATAATTGGAGAAATTCCAAATCCTAGTCAAAGAAGGATTCATAAGTGCAGTTTCGGTAGAAAAATCATATCTTTTGATCAATAACTCAGAAAAATGCATATTATATACCGTTAGAAAATTGACTTCAAGCTCTACAACTTTGCTTTTGAGGTCGAGAGCTAATTTTAATGAGAAGAATGTCGATTTTGTCCTTGAAGTTTCTGGACAGATTTGATCAACTATTCCGATTGACTTGGGAATTGCTTGAACCGAATTGGAGAGATTATGGATGGTATTCGCAGTTGTGAATTGATGATGTGGAGCATTCTAATTGGCTATTGAAGATGCTAATTAATGAAGATCTACTTCAACCAATCAAACCTCATTACTTGGAGACAAAGTTGATGTAATTCCTACTTAGAATAGGACTAGAATTTAGATGTCTATCTTGTCCTTTATGTCGCCTCATCTAAGGGTTGGTATTGATTGTCATAAGGGTAGGATGTGTCTTAGGTTTGCCTATAAATACGTAAGATTATCTTAGGATTTGTCATAACTCTCATACTTCACAATTGAAGAGAAGTCGACTAAGAGATTTCCCTTGCTTGTGTCGACATCTATAGGGCGTTGTACCCTTGTCGAAAACCATTGCTTGTGTCGACATCTTATGATTGCTTCAATCATGAGTGGGTAGTTTCTTTAATACTTTTCCCCTCCCTTGAGTTATGAATTAATTATTTTACACCTTTGGTGAGATCTTGTGCTTTAATTCTATATCAATTGATTAATGAATTGATGATAATCTATCATGCTTATGTCAATTTGATTGATGTATCTATGATTGGCTGGATTTGATTCGATAAATTAATCTCTTTGATAAACAAGTTTTCAATATTAACCGTAAGTTTATTGAATAGGTTTAATTGATTGCTTGTTAGGAAGTCGCAACCTAATTAGTTGATTAATTGAATCTCTGCTAGATTAAATTTGATGAATAACTAGTAATTGAATCTAATTATGAGTAGCAAGATTAGATATATTCAATGAATAACTAGTAATTGAATTATTGAATTGGGTTATGATTGATCATTATGCTGTGGTGAATAGCTAGTAATCATTAGCATATGTTTGGTATATCTATTGATCTTAATGCTTTATTGATTGCTTAAATTGGTGAATAACTAGTAGCTAATTTTTGTAATTAATAAAAGATGTTTGATTAGGAATAACTAGTACTAATCTGATTTATAATTGATAATAAATTAGGATGAAGAAGAATAATTAGTATTCTGATTCCTTGCCAAAGAAATGTTTACGGTGCTTATAAATTGATATGTTTTGATCTATGATCCATAGTGTTTATAATTAATTTATGCTTAAGTGGGGAAGTATTGCCTTTATATTTTTGTTTTCAATTTAATTGCTTTCTTATAAACTGTTACTTTTAATTAGTTTTCTTTATTAGTTATTTTGAAACAGTTAATTCAGACTGAGTCTTCTCTGTAGGATCGACCTTGACTTGCCCTATCTACCTGTTAGAAAGAGTTTGTTAGGTTTTTATTTTATGATTGTTTGACGACAGCGATCATAATTTTGGCGCTGTTGCTGGGGAAGACAACAAAACTGATTAGTTGTATCAAGACAATTTTACACCATCCACCATCCTCTTACCCCATCGCACCACCCTTTTCATTTTCTTTTCCTTTTCCCGATTTCTTCTTCCTAAAACCCTAATTTTTCTTTCAGTTATTCCCAATTTTTGCGATTTGGTTCCCTTGGAATCCTAATCGCAAGAATCCCTCTTTTCCTTTTCCCCCTTGTTGCGATTTCATCCTCACCAAACCCTCATCGCAATTTCCTTTTTCTTTCCTTTAATTTTCGATTTCTTCAATTTCAATTTCAATTGTGCTTTCATTTTTCTTGTTTGTTTTGACAGATTTGGAAGCTGAATTGCTTATTGATTTATGCAAACTAGATCAAGAAGTAGTGGCCATTTAGTGTACGAACCTGATATTGACAAATTGGAAAAGCAATTGAAGCAAAAGAGAAATTCTGAAAGAGACAGTGAAGAAGAAGAACTCCCAGTGACCAATTCTCAAGAGCATACACCCACCAATTCACCAAAATCAGTTGCATCCACATCTACATCTTGTGCATCTGCTTTAAGGAATCTGTTTGATATGGAAGATCAACAACCAATCCAAAGAGTTCCAACTCTTAGAGAACTTGCAGCTCCGGATTTAGCCTTACAACCTTTGTGTATCACTTACACAGATGTTAAAGAACCATTCGAGTTCAAATCTGGTTTTATACATCTCTTGCCCAAATTTCATGGATTACCTGGAGAAGATCCACATCGATATCTGAATGAATTTCACATGGCATGTTCTTCAATGAGACCACAAGGAGTTACTAATGAGCAATTTAAGCTCAAAGCTTTTCCCTTTACTCTAGTCGATAGAGCAAAAGATTGGCTTTATTGTTTACTTGCTGGTTCAGTCACTACATGGCTGGATATGAAAAGACACTTTTTGGAGAAATATTTTCCTGCACACAAGGTTTCCATCATGAGAAAGGAAATCAGTGGAATCAGACAAAATTCTGATGAGAACTTATATAAATACAAGGAAAGATTTAATAGACTTGTTGCTTCATGCCCATACCATGGAATTGAGTCTCATATGCTTGTTCAATATTTCTATGAAGGTTTAACCGACCTGGAAAGACATGTAATTGATGCTGCTAGTGGGGGATCTTTGATGAATAAGACTGCAGATAATGCAAACACACTGATTGAAAGTGTTGCAGCTAGTGCTCAACAATCTGGAATTCGAGACCCTAGAGTTAGAAAAGTAACTGAAATTGCTCAATTATCATCTCGTATAACGAGCATTCAACAAAGATTGGATTCTACTAACCTACAATTGTCGAAATTAGCTCAGTTAAAGGAAGGCAAGGTTATTCCAAGTGTTCCCAAACACTATGGAATTTTTTCTCTAGATACTCATTATACCGATGCTTGCCAACTCTTTTTGAAGACGATGTTGAGGAAATTAATGCAATTGGCTCAAATTTGATGATTTTGGAGGAGAAAAGAGAAACTTGTTTGATATCTTTTGGTCTAAGGATGTTGCTTTGGAAAACTTTGAAATTCTAGATGATTGTCACAAAGGTGATATTAAATTGGAAAGAATGAAGCCAAGAGATAGGGTAGTGATGCATTTGATACACCACTACATACTCCCTAGGTCTATGAATGCTCAATATAAGGCTTCAATTGAAGACTTGTATGTTGCCGATGCTATGTGTTATGGACAAGAGAAGAATAAGCCGTTTCCCATGGCTAGACTTATCTTAAGTAAGATGTGGGATTTTGCTACTTCTAGTGATCCTCATCAATGCTTGGGCTACCCACTTATTATTAGTGGAATTTTGAGAAAGAAATCTATCTTGCCTAGTGAAGGAGAAGTTACTTGCTCTTACAAGAAGAATTTCTAGGGAAATTTTACCATGCTCAACCTAGGTATGAAACAAGATTCTTTCAAAAATTGGTTCAATGTTGAAAGAGGAAGTTGTTTTAAGGATCAAGAGCCACAACACATGGAAGTGACTAAGAATTTGGATGATCAAGTTAAGGTTGTGGAAGTTAACAAAGTTTATATCACTTCTACTTCTAAGGATATTGCCGAAGAGATGGAGTTGGATGTCAAACTTTGGGGACTTGAGATCTATTTGAAGAAAACTGGGGCGGCAAAGGAAGAAATTCAAAATCAAAATCAAAATCAAAAGTTTCATAAGGTTGTTTGCACCATGATTTCCGATTTTACTAAAGAGCAAAAGAGGAATTGAATGACTTCTATCCTAGAAAATTAGTTAGATTGCATTTTTATTTTCTTGTTTGCATATTAGGATTGCATCTTAGATTTAATTTCCCTTGTTTGCATGTTTAATTTTCTTGCCTATTAGTTTAATTATAATTTTTCTTTTAAGTGATTAATGAATTTTTGCTTATTCTATCTTTCAATTATTGATTCGAATTGCCATATTCTGCTATTGATTGATTGAATTGCAAATATTTGTTAATTGATTGATAGATTGTTTGTTTGTTTGTTAATAATTCACCCACTTAAGTACCCCATTTAATCAAGGTTTTTGCTAGTCTAGTTTCAAATTTCTATTTTGTCCAAAACCTCTCCCATGAGTTTTGTGTCAAAATCTCATTTTTCAACTAGCTTACACATTGAGGACAATGTGTCATTTAAGTGCGGGGGAGTGATTTAGAAAATCTAATCTAAAAAATGTTTGATAGAAAGAAATTAATAAATAGACTAAGTACATATCTTGTTTTGCATATGTCTTGAATCATTGATTTGATTTTAAAAATTGAGTCTTTAGCATGATTTAGTTCTTGATTTGAGATTATTTTTCAAGTCTTGCTATGCTTATGTGTCGAAACATTCGGGTCCGGGGAATCCTGCTGAATCGACTTAATGAAAAGGAGTCGCCACTAATTTTTTTTCTAAGGTGTGACTACCTAAAGGCCACCTAAGCTAAGTAGAGTCCAAATCTTGGCAGTGGACCCACTAAACCTAAGGTCCGGCGTTTTTATCTAAATCTAGGTTCGGGAGTCGGTTACATTTGGGGAATAATGAACACCCCCAAATGCCCGTCAAGTGGCGGCACCTCGAGTCTAACTAGATCTATTAGGTCAAAAAGAAAAGTTGGTTGCTTTTAATCCTAGTCTTAAGTGTTATTAGAAAGGGTTATAAAAGAAAAAGGAAATCATTTTGAAAACAAGTTTAAATGTCGAGGGTTTTGAAGAATATAATCGAACGACTGTCGATTAATTCTTCTTATAACTCTCTTTCACTGTTTGTTCTCCTGTTGATCCTTTTCTCTTCGAAAAGGAAATTTTGAAAATGCTGTCTCAAAATCTTTTTACCATTTTTGATTTTTCCAAAAAAACTTGACCAATTTTATTAATTTCCAAAACCTTCTTTTGAATTTCTTTATTTTCCAGAATCTTCTTTTGGAATTACTAATTCTTTTTGAAAATGCTTACCTTGAAATCTCTTGATTTACTAATTTCTTAATTTTGAAAATCAAATAAGAGAACATGATTTGAGAAAACATATTTGAAAACACTTTTATTGCGTCTTTTTATTTTCTGATTTTTCTCTTTTTTTGATTTTGATCTTTTTCTATCTCTAGATTAATGCATGTATGCAAATGATGAATGCAAAGTCCGATTATTAAAGTTAACTCACGTAACCCAGGTTTTTGAAAGCCCTTCCCGGGATAGTGGCTTGACATATCATCCTCAAGTCATCTTTAACTTAAGGAAAAATCATAGCTTTAAGTCAAGACCTCAATTTTCCAAATCTAAATTAACTCAATTTGAAATAATGAAATCAATTTAAATTACTCCCAACTCGAACATCAAGATTTTAAGCAACACTTAATCTCAAAATCAATTTTTCATGAATACAAACCTACTTGAATAAACTCAATTTTCACTAAAAATTTAATCTTTAGCCTAAATCCCAATTTCCATACTTAATTAGCAAAAAAAAAAACAACTACTTTAGACTATAAATCAAATCTTTAAGCAATATCATCACATTAATCATAAAATTAGCACATTGAAAATCAAAATGACCATGTAACATCACCAACATGTAACCACTAATTCAACATAACTATTCATAACAAAGCAAAATTAACATAACCCAAAAAACAAAGCCCCAAAATCACATTCTACTCATGCTATAATCACTAAAAATCACAACTTTAACATGAAATTAGTAACTCAAATCACTCAAGCATAAAATCTTCATGAAAATAAACTATCAAGGCATACATGCTAAGCCTAAATTCAATCCATCACCTTAAAGAACAAAACTTTTCATCAAAAGTCAAAACTTTAAGCAAGATTGTCAATTTAATCATCAAACACCACCATGACACATGAAAGTTAACTAAAATGGCTCAAATTTAGCATCTTTATATGAAAAGCAACTTAAACATGTTTTCAATTTAAATTAACACACAATATTAAGTCTTAAATCGCACCAATCAAACATAATGAGTCCCAAATCGCAGCAAACAAATATTTCAGGCTCCAAATAACATCAATTGAAAGACAAAAAGGAGAAATTGAAATAAATTGAAAGGGGCTTACCAAAATGGCACCGTTTTGAATAAAGCAGGCGGCCTTATAAGCCAACCGGTCTTCTTCCTTAACGCTTCCCCACTACTCAACCCTAATTTCAATCCAACCTTCCGGCAACTCACTCAAACACGTCCCAAAATCCTTTTTTCAAAGTTAAAAGCTTGATTTCGACCCTTTTGAGCCCAACTCACAAAACCCCTTAAAAGAAATGGAGAAAACGGATCAATTTCTTGAGAAGTTTGAAGAACAAAGAGGTCCAGAGGCAAAACAATCTTTTTCGAGCTAATCTTAATGATTGGCTTCGATTAGATAGTTACCAGGCCCCTTTGTTTTTACTCTTGTTCTTCTTTTTTTGAAAACCAAGCAATATTTTTCCCAAAACCCTAGTTTTCCCCAAATTTTCTCTGTTTAAAATCCTTGCTGCCTGAGCTCGAAATGATCTATAAATAGACTCCCTCAATACCCTAGAGCCTTTTGGATAAGAATAAAGCCCTTGCGTAGTTGTTAGATGAGATCTTTTCCTGAATTTCCGTTTAGCAATTGCCAAAACCAATTCGGTTTTGCTATTTTGTCCTCTTGCAAGTTTTGAAGACCAAGGGAGATGATGACTTGGCAACACATGTGCCTGACTTGGCAATCCGATTTGGCAATCTTGCTCGGCTGTCAGGTAAAATTCATTCCCTTTTCTTTGACTTTTCCTTGTTCGATCTGTCCTTTGCTCTGTATTGGCACTCTGTTTAGCTTTCACTCCAGTAGAATTAGTTGTGATCTCTCATTAGGTGGTTCGGGCTTCAAGTCATCTTTGGTTAAATTGCTGACAGAAGCGGACTTTCTAGGTAAGCTGACATTTGGAAGTGTATCCTCAGTGTTACACTGCTGGCTAGATAATAATGATAGGATTGCAAGTTTTTTTGCTGCTATGCAGGCATATTGACACTAGTCATCCCAACTGAGCAAATCAATGGCTTTATACCCTCCACATGAATAGTTCAGTTTTCTTTAGTGATTTTCCTTTGTCCTGCTTGTGCCTTAATGCCCTTCTATTTATCAGGTACTTGACTGGTTCTTGAGAATGTGAAGTTGGCTTATAACCCATTACTATTTGCATGAGTCAATTAGCCTTTGAAATCCCCCATTGCACACATCCATACTTAGCTGAAATCAAGGACGATGTGTAGTGTAAAAACTGCTGGTATATAGTCACTGATTTTTCAACAGAATCCCATAAACTAAGCTTTTCTTTTCTTGTTTGCAGGCTCTGTCGCAAAAATTGCAGCGATGACTGCTGCCTATTATAGACACCCATATTTGGCATTAGGGTCATCCAGGGGCATTTTGGTCATTTGCACATCCAGGGGCATTTTGGTCATTTTAAGTTCACTTTTAATTTAGATTAGCTAATTCACCTTTCAGTAATTAGATTGCATTTGAAAAAAACCCAAAAATATCTTAATGTGCACCTTTGGCTTTTTTGCATATTTCATGGCTTAGCTTCATTTGGTAATTTAGTATTGTTGCATTTTAATCATGTAGCTTAAGCTCTATTTATTTCATTGGTTAATTAATCCTCAATTTAGCAATTAGTTAGACATTCCATAAGCAGGACTTGCATGATTTTGGTAATGGCATTGGCAGGAAGAAAAAGCACAAAAGAAATGAAATTGCATTTTGATTTTGGTTGGTAAAACATTTTCCTACTTTGCATATTAAGTTTAGTCCATTTAGATTAGTATCATAGTTAAAAAGCATATTAGAATTTGAGATAATACATCATAACACTTTGCATTACATATTTCCTTAGTTACATGCATATTTTTAACATTTAAGCATTTGCATAGGCTTTTGCTACATTGGAAAATGGAAATACAAGGCCTTTAATTTACAAATTGGGCATTTGATTTGCAAATTGGTGCTCTTTTTCTTCTTCAATTTTGTTGTTACACCTCCCAAGGCAGATTGCATAGGCTTTTCCTAAAAAAGAAACAAACAAAGCAAGAAATACAAGTTAAGGGTAAAGCAAACAACCCAAACAAATTATCAACAACGCAGTCTCGGAAAAGTGCAAATTCGATTACCTTAAGGAGCTCGAACGGAAAAATTTTGTGAACGAAAGTCGTAGAAGAATCTTGGGGCTTTAATTCGGGCACAACAATGACATGATTAGGATTTAGGATGAATGAGATATTGGCCCCGCAGTCCAGGGCAGAAATCGCAACCTGTGGAGTTTGCAAAATTGGCACCCAGGATGACTTCAGTTGACAAAATGGTCTTCAAGGGACTTGAAGAGCACTCTCCAAGCTTTCCATAGCCCACAAAAACACATCATTTGGAGCTAAGATGTAAAAGATATGATTTTGCAAAGACAGCTGCAAAAAGGCCTCAACAACAGGAAATTCCCAAATCAAGTCAAATGTTTATTTTGTAAAAAAAAAACAGGGGAATTAACATGCAAAGGATACAAAGTCAGCCATCAAGCACTACACTTAGCAGTTGAATTCTCATGCATTTTGCGCAATCAAATATTTTAATTACAGCATACACTTTCAGGTTACCTTTCCCATGGGCATTTACATAAGCAGCTCTGTTTCATCATGACAAGTAGGGGCAACAAAGAGGTGGATAACCATATTAGTGTACACATGGAAATCAGAGGAAGGCCAACACAGTTAAGTTCACAAGTAAAAGGCTCAAACTTAGCAGCAAACAGTGGCAAAATTGGCACCAAAAAAGCCGAATGGCAGTAAGCAATAAACCAAGCCAATCAATCAATCTAAGGTCCAATTTCAACAAACCTTACCAACGTGGAGAACTGTAGATACCCAATTTTGGACACTTAAGTTCTCTTCCATTGGTTCGTGTTGGGTTACTTCTCCTTGGGCAATTTAGTTTTTAAGTTAACCTCTTTTATTCAAATCCTTAGCCTTATGCCCTCTCGTTGGTCCATGTTTCTTGGTCCCTAATTTCTGTTGGCCCAAATTTATTTTTTTTAGGTCCATAGTCCATTTTCATCTTTTTCTTGGCTCCATAGTCCACTTACTATGTTAGATCCCTTGTCCATTTTCTTTGTAATGTCTTGGGCCATGTCACTTTCTTTTATTTGGACCAAACCCATTTTTGGGCTTTTCTTTATTTACCCTTATCAATTATTAATTATTATATTAGGCTAATAAAAAAGGAAAGTAAGAAATAATAAAACAATCAAATCAGAAAAAGAAAAAAACAAAAAAGAGAAATGAAAAAACAATTCATTAAAAAAATGAATTAAAAAGGGTCGTTAAAAAAAAAAGAAAAAAAAAAAGGGAAAAGAAAAAGGGGTA